>JAITYT010000944.1:341037-374585 GCA_025433975.1 Liostenogaster flavolineata | reverse complement strand
AGAGAGAGAGAGAGAGAGAGAGAGAGATAACGAATAACGCTACGACCGTGTCTCTCGATTAACCTAGGCTGCGCCGAGCCTTGCCGACAGGCTCCTATTCAGCGCGACGCGTCTCGAGTCTTACACGCGAAGCGGTGTAGCGACGACTGATCGGTCTGAATTTCCTGCTGCAACTTGTTCGTACGCGAAACGCTGTTATTCTCGCGGAACTCTAACAGCAACTGTTTGCACGCGAAACGTTGTTGATCTCGCGGCGTTCTGCGACTATCCTGTTCTTACGCGGAGCGTTGTTATTCTCGCCGCGTTCTATGACCTAGTGGCTGATTGCTGAGCTTTCAGCACGTCGTCGCACTACGTCACTCAATCAGCAAAGACTTAGGATGCCGACCAATCCGGGCGTCCGCAGCGCATTTTGCACGGATTTGGTGGCACCGCGTGGGTGTACTCAAACCGCGCTTGGTGGACGCGTTCCGGGGCAACTGACGAAAGGCCCTTTTCCCAGAATCGCGTGGCATTGGCAGAAAAACCGATTTCGACACGTGACACTCAGTTGTACGTACGACTACGTGACCACGCGAAGTCCAAACTGCAAGGGTCTACGATGGTGCCGATTCGACACGCAGTCCTTGCGCTCTTATAATTTATGCGCTTCCAAGGAGCTAGAGTTACTTGGAAGGCCCATTGTCTTGCACCGTCGCGGAGACTCGATGTTTCCGTGCGATAAATTTTGCTATACAGAACAATTTTATAAAGCTTAATAATCGTGCGACGAGTCGTGTACGATCGAGGGGCGTCGTGATCATATTAAAGAATCGATAGATGTTACGTACAATTATAGATATACAAGTGAACCGTTTAGACGGATCTGATGAATTTATGTCATCTATCTGAAAAAAAAAATAAGTCTATTAGGCGTGTTCGTTATCTTGAATCAGAACGAATTTTCGATATTTTAATGTTATACGTAAAAAACTGACGAGCATGAGCGTAACTTTTGATACGTATGTAATAATTAAATCAGCTAATAAAATGAGAATATACTCCGATTAACTTTGGTGCTGCGAAATCATATCGTAAATTTTCATTAGGAATTATTAAAGTAAAGAGAGCGATGTATGGATTCGGTAATCAGCGTATTACAAACATATTCTTGATCTCTTTTATGCAAAACTAGTGTCTATGCAAGCGTTAGGGAAGATGCGTCACTGCTTTCCTGAGAGTTACAGGTTTGGTTAACGCTATCGTTACGGAACTAAGCTCTTAAAGCTATATTTCGTTTCGTTTAATACCGTCGGTCGTATCGCTTAATTTAATATTGCTTTCGTCAGATAATTCAAATGCTAGTCCACTCTCCTCGTTACGCATGCAAATTTATGATCTTGGGTATTATTCCCTCTGAGAGAAGGGATTAGATTCAGAATTGCCGATTACCGATTGCCGTCAAACGTTCCAGAACCCACGGATTATTGGATCCTTATTTCGAACAAAGTCGCGATAACTTCCAAAATTATTGCAATGCAACCAACCTTGTAACTGTATTTTCCATTTTATTAAAATCACGCGTAGTTCGTTCAGAAAATTTACATTGTTTGATCCCATGAAAAGTAAATACGACCAACTAAAATTTGACTTCGTATTCGGACTTGATTCGGACTCATTGCTCGTACTATTCGTATTGTATCAAGACTTGCCCCTTTCCGATAAAAGACTGCGTCTTTTCGTATTCGCAGTTAAATTTGGATTCTTATCCGTATTCGCGCGCGCAATCGATTCATTACGCGTACTATTCGTATTACATCAAGACTCGAATACTTGTGCGTCTGTTCGCTTAGCGATTGAAGTTGAACTATATCGTTTCGCGATTGAATTTCGACTATTCGTCTTCGCAGTTGAATCGAGACTCTAACGTTTCGCGATTGAATTTCGACTACTCGGTTTCGCTGTTGGATTTCGACTCTCTCGCTTCGATAAAAAAATGCAACCTCTTGGAAGGGATGCGACATTATCCCTTCTTCGGTCGTGGGAAGCTCATGATGATGGACGCCGTCCCTCCGCACGTAGGGTACGCTCGGCGTATATTTATTTTCTACAAATCTCGGAAAAGAAGGTACAAGGTCTTCGAAGAAAGTTGGAGCACGTATAGACGGTTTTAGATGTCCCTTTGTATTGTTGAGTCCAGATCTTGTTCGGGTTACGTCCTTGAGTGGTCATAAATTGTGTACTTTGGCTCGAACGTTATAACTGCGGAAAATAGTATTTCTACCGTGAAAATTGAACCTTCTCATTTTCCTACTTTCTTCTAAGAAAACTTTCTCTTTCCCTTCCGGCAACAAAATGTTTGGGAACGGGTACCTGGTACGTAAAACGACTTACGACAAAAGAGCCCGTAGACTCGATCGTTGCGTACCACCTAACGACGTCAAATTGCCGAGTGGTACGCATCAAATTGCATGACAGACATAAAAAGAAATTACAAACTGACTCCAAAAAACTTGCCACGCGGAAACGTTTCTGGAGGAAGATGTTAAATCAACACAGATCTGCTTCTAGATGAAACATGTCGTTCATGCGAGAAGTTGACAAGTTTAATTAAAGTGACGCGACTTAAACGCGTGCACAACGAAGAATACAAAGCACGATTCGTGAAAGAATTTCGTGTGCTACGTCGTGAGCTGATCTGAAAATCTACGCACGATAGAATCTCTATCGCAATTCCAAACTGAAATTTCACCTCGAGGGAATCGCTGTGGAACGGTCGATCGTTCATGCGAGGAAAAATACTCGTAGCGCGCGTCGTTGTTCGAAATTCCACGATGCGTCTAAAATTGCGATACATCGATCGATACGGAGCCAACGTAAGGGTAATCGACCAAACGAATCGTCGAATAAACGAAGTAACGTCAGTTGTTGCAGACCGGCAAGAGTGGGTACGATTGTAAAACACGACGGAATTTTCCAAGACCTACCCTCCATTGAACGGTGGAGTAATTAGGAGTTATTCTTTTTGTTGCTATTAGGTCGGCATAAAAGTAAATTCGATACAAATTTACAAATCCATGACGTTACATGTTTCTTTAAATGATTTTTGTCAGTGTTACTATTACAAATTATAAAGTTGCCAGAAAAATGGCAAAAAGGCATCAAGCAACATGGAAAATATATACTTGATGATAGTTTATTCTTTGCATAAAAAATTGAGCTTTACTTCACGTTAAAAAACCCAGATGTTAACCTAATATTTAGTGATCGGAAGTACATTTGACCAGCAGACATTTTACCGTTTGCAATAGCTTGGAAAATATACGCAGGGCTCGAGGGTTTTTCAAGAAAACCTCGAGCCATGTCTCCTTTCGTTAAAGAAGACTTCTTGAGGGCGAAAATGGAACAAGTGGAGCCAATGAAATTAGACTTCTTGGAGATACTTCTTTTTCAGGGTAATTTTAGTATTGAAAAATAGACATTAATTTAGATTTCTATTGAATATGCTGACCACCACGCAGTGTATTTTGATCTCGGCCCAGTGTTGGACGTATGTTGTATGCGAATTTCTGTTCAATGATCACTGGGAAGGATTGAGCCTGTTGTACAAAAGAATGGAAAATATAGTTACATATTTTGTCTAACCGGGGCTTCAATGTCTTGCAAATATTTCTTCGCAATTTATTTAACCTTCGATCCCCTCCTGAATTTCGAATCAGTCCTCGCATCGACTTCTTGACGCATGCGTCGCGATGCCATTTCGCACGTCGATCTTGCGGTACATTTCGCTCGTTGCATAGTTCGCAGAACCACACACGCGAGACTGTAATTAACGACGGAACTTCCGCAAGCATTTCGAGGCGTTGTTCTTCTCACGACGCGTATAATCGCAACGCTTGTCAGGTTTTCGAAGTGATTTCCAAGTGTGCGTATGTAAATATTCGTGCGACATAAATCGCTGGATACCCATGCAGCGTCGCGTGCGAATCGACGTGTTCCGCAACGCCGATAAATTCGTGGATAAAATAGGCGATTACGAATGGCAAACGGCGATTCTTTGTGGATCGACTCGTGTTTTTTAACGGAAAATTCTTTTTTAATTCGCGCTGATTGCCATCGTCGATGAATAATTTGTTATTTAAAATTGCGTGTCGTAGAAACATTGCTGTTTCTACAAAACTTTTACCAGCACGCATATACCTTCAGCTTTTTACCTGTAGGTGACCTGCCGCACAATTTCGCGATAAATGAAACTTCGAGCCATCCTAACTCATACTGCGAAACTCTCTGCCGAGGAAAATGATATATTTGCGCGACCTAAAACGCACAATAACGTTGTTTTCGTTGGAAAATTCTTTTCTTTGGATATTACGTCACTCGATGGACTTAATTTGTATTGTTTTATTTTCGTCGATTTATAATTTAGATATTTGTTAACCGTATATACCTATCAATTTAAGCAAATTATTGGACACTTGAGAAATTTATAGGTAATATAGCCTATAAAAAATATTTTTATCAGGCACAAAATATTTTTTTACTGTTAAGACTCTGTAAAAAGCGATCGTGAATGATAGGGAATACAGTCGAGTTCTGGACGATTGTGAAAACGATCGATAGAACGAAAATTTGTGTTTCTAATTACTTCGATGAAATCGAAGACTACGAACACCGAGTAATTTACGATGTTCCGAAGATTAACGACATCGACCCCTTTGGACGCTGTTACGGATTTAAATCTACCGTTGGAGCGTGAGGTGATCATGGTTCTAGCTCAGCACTGACGTCACAGGCGATGATACCGGATCCACGCAGTGTTGTTGATTACAACGCTGCGTCCGGATACCGCGGTCGTCGCTGGCCGCGTCACGACTCTTTGGCTATATCACCAGGCCTCTTCGTAAATACCTAATCGAAGTCAGTCACCTTGGATTGTATTCGATCGTTTCTAGAGACCTCCTAGTCTCGTGAACCCAAGAATCGAAAATCTATCCTTTGTTCGATATCTCGTGTTCGTTGAAAGTTTGATCCTCGAGTAACCTGGCGCTTCCTTTGTTGTGTTTTCGCAATAAATGTGACTTACCTTTGTACTCCAGCCCGTCCCTGGTTTTCCCGGTCCCTTTCCATTAATAACTTCGAAGTTGGTCGGTGAAACGTCGTGGATGACTTTGAAGAGCGGCGAGACCTCTTGATCGAAATAAAGGATTTCGCGTGTGTACAAACCGTCTCGACCCTTGGGTCAACAGTTAAATTGACCGTCATACGTTCCTAGACCTGGAGATTTGTTCGCCTATCGCTTCTTCGTCGAACGGAGGACAATCCGGACCTTTTGTGGATTCCTTGAACTTAGGTGGGCTCACGTTTCGCGGGTAAAGCGTCGTGATGCTCCTCGACCTCGACGGAGACAATGTCAGTCGTGAGGCAACATCGAGACGAAATATCCGGTCTAATGGCAACGGAGACAGAATATCGAGATATGATTTAGAGAAAATCACTTTGTATCTGTAGGAAATGTCATTTGTCTCGTATGCAACTTTTGGTTTCAACGTCTCCGAGGCGCTCGAAACTGTCTTAGGCAATTGAGATCTGTGTATCGATTTTGTTTTGTTTAAAGTTATTTCCCAAGATGTTCTTTCTTTCTTCTACAGTTGCAATATCGCACTAATAGAATAATAACAACAATGAGAATTTTATTTTATTTGTAAATCAAGTGTGAAGTCGAAACCATGAAATTAAAACGACTGTTTTATCGTATGGTCTTTTGTTTTGATCTCTCATTGTCTCTCTTTGTCTCTCTCTCTCTCTTTCTTTACTCGTCTTATATCGTCCTAAGCGTAATTAATATTAACAACACACTGTTATTACTCTCATCATCATTAATTACGATTAATCGCCACGCGCATTTGAAATTGAAGCAAGATCGACGATTTATTTGTTGAAAAACGTTACCTTTAAAAGGATGAATGAAATATCGAAAGAAATATTCCTTCCTCTGTTCCAGGTGAGTATCGTAACGAAGTAACGAAGAGACAACGCCACGGTGTTCGTCGGTGGATCGCGAGGGGCGACGAGCCTCGCAGGTGGTCGCAAAGGTAAGAGCGATTTATGGAATTTGACACGACGGGTGGTTTAACGCCATAACGTTGGTACCGACGTTAAGTGTTAAGCGAAATCCAGTATGCTTATCGATGCGCCTACGCGCACCTATGCGCGTGTGTGCAACACGCACGGCCATACATCACCATTAAACCGTAACGAAAGGTGAGTTATTACGCGCGTCACGAAAATATCGTGGATTCTCGCGTAACGACATCGAAACGATTTGTCGACGAGTCGATCTCGAGGGGGCTGACCCATTCCGACCAAAGTTTCGATATCGTCGACGGTGATCGATGGCTGAGAAGGTACAAAAAACAATTGGAAATGTTCTAACAATAACACGTGCATCACGCCATGTTATTGATTTCGTTATTAGTTCATTATTATTATAAATGTAGGACTAGGAGGAGAATTACTTTACGAAGAGTCGTGGGTGTTCGTTTTATACCTGTGACTATAGAAACTGGGACAATGGTGGATAGATACCTGGCGAAATAAACTCGTTACCATTGCTTTAGGTTTCGTTGTGCTCTTTCGGAGGATTGGCAAGTGAAGGCAGTTATTTGGCGATTTCCGAGAAAAGCAGTTTCTAGCCAATTGAAAAGAATCGATAGGAAAACATTTCGACATTGAGCGAATTGGAAATTCGATATTTGAGACTCAAGGAGTCGAGTTCGTTTAGCTGTCCAAGCCGGATCGACCGGATGTATTTTTGATACGTCTTTTTTTTAGGGATATTTATTAGAATTGCACGATTCTACAATGTAACTAAGAATCTTCAGAAGGAGCAAATAATATCAATTATAAGATCGACACTGCAAAAATTGTGTTCGTTGTTATTGATTTAAATATGTAAGATGCTTAGCTTATCTTTTACTATTTAATTCTTACCTCGCTTATCTGATCAGAGAAAAGGTTGGGAATAAACTAGTAGCTACTGGGCAGGCCAAAGTGGTAGGAATCAGTTACGGTGTATGTAATTATTTTCTGTAGTATATAACTCATTTCATTGTGTATCTTGCCTTAATGACTCTCCTTGCCATACTTCAATCCCTACATCGACACGAGTAACAGCAGCGGTTGTAGTTTTATCGCTTGCAATAGTAGTGGTGCGGTAATGGTGGGTGGCGGCAGTATCGTTATCGCCACGGATTCCATTGTGAATGGGATTAGACGCTACTAGGGATTATTTATAACCGTGCCATCGCGTCTACGATTTTTCAACCGTAAAACGTCTAATCCAATTATTTGGTCTCCCCATGTGGCCAACTCCATACACCATTATCCCAAGGTAATTTTGAGCACGTGTTATTTGACGTTATATACCGGTGAAGTTTATACGATCGCGGCGAACCCGTCTGCCGGTTAAAGTGTTATAGAACCAGTTATGAAATTGGACTTCGTATAACTCGCGAATAAAGTAGTTTAGTATTACGTGAATGGGTTAAGCGAATTTGTTTCAACGTCTTGATTTTTTCGATATTCAGTGTCGTCATTAATGACGCGTTCGTAGCTCGTCCAGTCGCGAAGGCATCGACGTTTTAACGACCATCGCGATTCTATGATACGCGATAAAATTCGTTCGATGATCATTGCTGGATGATAAACAATCGATGTCTCCGTCTATATTCGATTTAAATCGATCTTCTAACAAAAAAAAAACGACTCTTCTACGTTCATTCTTCCAAGAATAACGATAAATTAATAAAACCTTGCTCGTCAAGATACTTTTGCTTTTGCACTTTGTTACGTCATTCAATGCTCATCATAATTAATCTCATACAACCACACCTAGCCGCTCTTTTTGTTACTCCATGAAAAACCATCACGATTACCAACGACGCGATCCACCACCTATCGCATCAACACCATGGGTGTCGTCAATGCGTCGCTAGATAGAAGCAAGCACAAAAAAGTTGCGATCGTTTTGATTCGCCGTGCGTCACTGGGTGAGACGATATTCGCGAGAACGGGCTTTGATAATTCCGCGATGCAACGACGGCAGGCAAGCAGACAGGCAAACAGGTAAACAGCCTAGCTTCCTTTGACGGGTCTTCTTGAATGACTACACCAGGCTGACGACACGATGGATGGGAATGTGGGGTATGGGAAGGATGGTCGGGGGAAGTGAGAGGAGGCTGGGGAAGAGGCGGAAACACCCAGACGGAGAAACGGCGCGGATAACCTCGTACCATTTAATTACTTCGTACCCGACGTATTCAGCCGATTAATCGAGCCTCCGGTAGCGAGTGAGCGAGCTCCCTAGGCGAATCGTTTCGGTGCAACACTCGGTACCTTTGCCTCATCCTACTTCCTCGTCGTCCTTCTTCTTCTTCTTCTTCTTCTTCATCGTCGTCTTCTTCTCCTGCTTTCTATCCGGTTCTATCTCCTTCCTTGTTTTACAAATGGGCAAATACACGCGGTATCGTCGTTTGTCGTTTCTCTCGGGGTGACAGAGAGGGACGGAGAGAAGATGGGAAGGAAAGAGAGAGCTCGTTAATTAAGGATCGCGAGGCATTGCTAATGTGGGCGGCGGCAGGGCGCGTGTACGGCTTTAAGCTTCTAACGCTAGGACGCTTAGGACGAGTCACGTGGAAGAGCCGTCGCTTCGATGCGGATAATCGAGCGTTGGTTGCGTATTCGAATCATGGCAGTTAATTAATGCGTGCGAGTGAGCGATCGAACATGAGAGAGAGAGAGAGAGAGAGGGGGGGGAAGAAGAAGGGGAAACTGAGAGGCAGAACGATTTAAAGTTATAAAAAAATTCAGAAGAGAATTTTACATTGATAGAAGTCAACATTTTACTAATAATCGCCACAATTTTTTTCTTCCTTCCTCTAGCTGGTAATCCCTCATCCCTCTTCGAAATAATTTCTATTCTATCGTCGCGAATTAAATGTTTTCCATGAATTAACGAGAAACAGTTTGTACGAGAGAATTTAACAGTCTCGAAGAGCTCGGTTCCAATCGATCGAAAAGAATCGTCTAGCTCGTCGTAGATTCTACTTCGAGCCAAATTCAAACGTCGACGTGCGTGGGATTGAATTTTCTCTGCTGCTGCAACGTTTCTCGTACATGGCACGGAAGGCGGAATGAAATGACGTGCTTCTAACTGCGTGTCATATTTGTTGCAATCGATATGGAATATCGATCGATCGTACGTCAAAATTGTCTTTTCTTGCGAGTGCTTCCGAGTGGCACGATGTTACCGAATTTAATTCACATTTACGCGGACTGAACGTAAGGTGTTACACTCGTAATCGGTCTGCCGTCGATGATGTTTTATTGGTCTGCTCCGATCGAACGGTCGAAGTTCGAACTAACGTTAAAAGAATTCCATCTTGTGTACGGCGGTTCTTTATTTCGTTATTTCGCGATGAGAGAGGCGCGATCGTCCGATCGTTGTTACGTGGCGAGAGTAAAGGGAAAAAATCGAGGAAGGAAACGAGAAAAAAAGAAAAGACAGGAATTACGTGATTGCCTCCTTCTTTCAGCCCTTTACCAGGCGTACGAAATTATTCTTCGCGGAGGTAATGACGATTAATTGTTCCACGGTCCGATCATTAACACGACGCTTTTCGCCTTGTCTTATCCTCGAGATGTCCTCGAGGGGAAGGTGATCACTTCCTCCAGGCGTTACTTAAGTATGCACCGCGCTTAGTTTCTCACGGTCGCGCGTAATTAATTACGAGGAGGATTAGGCGACTAAAATTAATCCGTATATTAATCAAGAAGCATCGCGTCGCAAGGATGATACCACCTTCTTTTTCAAAGCGTAACCGTGGCCGCGTTTCTCCGCTGCATCGATGATTAATCGAGGATTTATCGTCGTACTTTCGGATTACTTTGCATAATAGTCGACGAATAGTTTTTGTTAAATCGTCTCTTGTGTTCCTCTCTTGCCTCTTTTTTTCCTTAAATAGTATTTCGTGATTCGTTAGCGGGGCCTTTTGAATCTTAGATCATCGGTTTTTGCATTTCGCTCTAGTCCACCATGCTATCCAAGCCAAACCGATTCCGACGTTTTCGTAGGCATTCTTACAACTTAAATATGGCGCGTCCTGGTATTAAAAATCCTGATGAAGAGGGTATAGAAAAATCGCAGCGAAAAAAACTGAGTTTTTTACAAAGAGTGTACTTGTATTAATTACTTTCTTACTAATTCAATATCTGAAAATTATGCCTCAAAAATGGATGAAAATATAATTTAATCACAAAATGATACTATTAAATTAAAAGGATGAATAGAAGCATGACTATTGACTTGGAAATATCAAATTAGAAGTTAACGAAAGCGATAGTTTAACAATGTTTGATATTACGATCGATCTAAGAAAATAGTTGCAAAATGAGCTAAAGAACTCTGATCTGTACCTCTAAAGTTTAAAGAAACGATGCTCTGTAAGTATCCTCGATAAACTCCTAAATTATTAATCACCAATCCATACAATCCCAAAATAAAACGACATTATGATATAACGTAAGACACAAGCAGAAGTTGAACGAAAATTATTATCGAAGCAAAGATGTTAATTACCTTACTATCGATAAGTCTGACAGTTAGCGTCGAACTGAAAGAAGTTAAGCACACGTACGTTATATTCGGCTACCAAGAAAGATCCTTAGGCATCGCGAAAAGGAGCTGGCAGAGGCACGCTCGTAAATCCATTCGACGTGCGTCGGTATCCTTTTCCATATTTATCCCACGCACTTGGACATAAATATCGACTCGGTCGGAATGGCACGCGTTATTGTTTGTAGAACGATGCTGGAGCAGACGCGTGTGTACGAGAACCGCCTTCGGAGGTCCTTATTGATGACGTCACTGACCATTGGAATCGTTCGTTCGTTGGGAGCATCCACGCATGACGACGTTCTCTCGAAGCCGATCATCGCTTTCGTGCATACGATTGCTAAAGTATCGCTAGATGCCGATAGGTGCGCGTCGCAATATTAAGACATCCGTCGTAATGTCTACTATACGCACAGTTTCTCCGCATTGCTATGATTTCGAAAGGAAGTAGAATTTCTCGAGTTTGAAAAATAGACTAAAATGTCTTGCTTGACCTAACGGAAGATTCGGTCATGCCGACATTGTCCCTGAGTCGGTTAGACTGGGTTAGAGCAAGCGCGACTGATACTTAAGAAATTCGTCCTAAAAAGAAAGAAAGAAAAGGAGAAAGATTGGAGTAAACGAGCTTTCGAAGGAACACGAGACAGAACGTCGACGACGTTTTTCACAAAAACGTGTCCAACAATGAGAAACGCAAGAGTAATCCGTGAAATACAGGTTTTCTGCACTGCCGATGCATTTACTTTCAAGAAAGAAAAAAAGAGAAAAGAAATTAAAAACTTCGAATCTTCTGCGAAGAGATTAAAATGTATCCCCCGAGACGAATGGTACGGACGACGACGATGGCGCAAGAAATTCATGTTGTTCTTGCCTCATCCAGGAAGTAGCAAGATCATGCCTGGATTTTCAAGTCATCTATGTCGTATTTTAAATTCAAAGTTCGATCGAGTTCTTATCGTAATAAAATTCTTACTGAATGGCAATTAATCGATGATTAATAATCATTGTTAATCGATGTTAATAATTGTGAACGCATTGAAGAATTGTGAAGAAAAAGAAAGAAATCATTTCTCTTGAATTAAGAAAAAAATATTCTAGGTTGATCAACGTCGAGTCTTTTCTTAAATATTCACTTGCGAGTAATACCTGGAATTTCTCTTATTCGATATCATATTTAATAAAGCCAGTGCTTGTAAAGTCATCGGGACAATAATCGTATTGTTATCGCTTTATTAACGTTTATATCGTTTGTTGCTCATAAAATCCCCGTGACACTGGCATAATAATCCCAACTGAAATTCTACTCGAGCATTTGTTTTACTTTCTTTTGTGGCGCCATTCGCGTGGTTATAATGGAATTCGCAATAGGTTACGGTTCAATTATCCTCGATCCTTCCAACTTCTTCTTGCGCCCTTGCACTCTCCCCCATGTCCTGACCCCACCTTCGTTTCTTCGTGCGCGAGGAGAGTCGAAAGAGAAAGAAAGGACGAAATAACAATGCAGCGCAAGATAAATACGCGATAAGAGCGTTCCATTCGAACGAAATGAAACTGCTGAGAGGCGACGCGGTATCGGCCTCTGCACAAAACCTTCGTCTCTGTCGTCTCTTCTTCTCGAGTTTTTTCTCCTTCTCTCTTCTTTCTTTCTCTCTTTCTCTTTCTCTTTCTCCCTCTTTTCCGCGTTCTTTCTTCTCACTTTGTATTTTTGCACGTACTTTTTTCATCCCTTCTCAAGTCCTACTGTCATACGATCGATCAGTGATTCTTCGAAAGATCAATGCACCTTATAATCTTTCGCGCATCTCGAGAAAGACTGTCGATCGTACCGATGACGTCGTAAACATCTGCATGCAAAATAAAAAATTGAATTTTATCGAACGAAGAGGAACGAAGCAACGTCGACAAGAACACAAATTGCTCTTTTAATATATAAAAGAGGATCCTACGTTATCCATTGAAACACGCGGGAAACCGTTTAGAAACCCGATAACAATTTACGTATATTCTATTCTACTGGTGGATAAAGATCGAGAGGAGTATTTCCAACGCCAAGCCGATCGTATTCCACGTTCCATTATCGAGTGGCTTTGAAGAAGCAGAAGGTACGCCGAGTTTACCTGGAATGTTCCTTGCGAAGGGGATAACGCGCAGCGATTTCTCTCCGTGTCAATTTTTATCTAACGCGAACCTTCGTTCCCCACTTTTCCTTGGCCTTGCTCGCCTTCGAGCCCTCCCCGTCATTTCCGTTTCTCTCTCGTAACCGTTTAATATCAATCAGGAAGCTGGCCTAGCTGCGGCTCGGCACCAAATCGGTTTTCCGACCCTCGGTTCGATGCTTCCATTAGTTTCGGACTCTGGATACGAGCCAGACGCAGAGAAACAGATAGACAATGCATTCCCCGACCTACCTACATACCCAGCTATCCAGTCAGCTATCTAGCTAGCTGCCTGCTTGTCTGCCTGCCTACACCTAGCTACCTACCTACATAGTCACTGAGATGTTTAAATACCGGTCATTGGACAAACGTTCAAGTGGCGGCGGCGTCGGGGAACGTAAGATCAATCAGTAAATGGTTTCGTTCCGTAAGGTAAAACGATTCGTTTTCAAGCTCGTATCATTGTTAATGGATCGGTGTTTTTCTCGCGAGTTGATATTTTCCTGAATTTCGAGAATAATAATGGCACAAGTAATAGTATCAGCAGTAGTAAAAAGAATTATCTGGAAGAATTTTTTAAAAATTCATCGTCACGAGAAAGACAAGAGAAATAATAAAATAATGAATAGTCGAGAAAGTCTTGAGCTCTTAAGTTCTCGGAGCTCTTAAAGTTTTTTTACATTCTGAATTATGTTATTAATTAATAATTAATCGCGCTACTTATTTTTCATTATTTTTAAATTTAAGTTTCGACATGGTTTGTCATTCGTTCTTCAAGATGGAATTGGTAGATCTATCGCTGTTTGAGTTGAAAACTGGCACATTTTAATCGAGCGAATAAGTCTGTTCGTCTATTCCGATTATAACGTCGAGAAATTTGTGAAAATAAGTACTCAAGTACGTAAATACGCGTGTAAACGAATGAATGCAAGATCGAACAGTCCGATCTTCACGGTCTGTTTCCACTTTCTATATAGATTCTCCAGTGAATGCTGCACCGATCGCTCGACTAACATTTCCTTTATTTCCTCCCAGCTTTTAAAGGGCGAGTAATTATTTCTGATGTTTAATTTCTTCTCAAATCTCCCTAATGATATTTTTCATATTTTCCCAAATTACGAAAAAGAAAATTAAAACCTCGCTAATTTCTTTCTTACTCGTGCTTTCAGTCAGCTTCTCTATCATTGAACAAGCAGGGAAACCGCAGTATTAAGCTCGTACTCAAACTCTTTTTCGGGAACACCTAGAAACAGAAATTAATAAAGAAACGAAAAAAGATATCAAAAATAAAATTGGCATTAACGATTAGAAGTCTGTCATTAAAAAAGTCTGGAAAAAATGCAAAGGCATCGTTTCTGACATTTTTTGGGGTATTTCCTTCCGGCCAAACCTGGAAGACGCTCGAAGACGATAAGATAATTAATTTTCTAACGATAGAGGCGGTTTCTAATGTTTCTCAGAATGCGGCGATGTCTAGAAAAAGACGTCGTTCCGTTAATACTGGCCACACCTCCGTGAAACGACGACAACGGAGCAAGGTGCCTCTAATAAAAAAGGAATACTGGGAAACGCCCTCCTTTCGATCAACCTTAAAGCTTTCGACGTTGCAAAATTGCTTTGATCGCTTGTGGTCCCTTCGTGCGATTGTTGCCATCGTAGGCGTGACTAATATAAGCTTTTTCTATTGTACTTTAAACGCGCTTTCATCGATCGATTATTTTTCCAATTCCATCCCGGATATTATCATTTTATAAGCGCTTCTTTTTTTTTAATTTATACCAAATCTAACGGCATTTCATGTAATAAAACATTATACAATATATAAAATGTATATATATATATATATATATAAAAAATTAAGTATATCCAAAGACCTGTCCCTAAGAAGTTCTATTTTTTACAATTCAACGCGACTAAGAGTTAATTTCAGATTGAATTAAAGAAGAAATGTGATAGAATGAATATATTTTCTTTTTTCATTCCTACAATATTTTAACACAGTTTGGTTATTTTTATATTCGAACGGAGTGAATCGATTTCGTTTAATGAACAGTTTATTAAATATTGTATTTAAAATACTTCATATGGTTTATATATGGTTTAACTCGAGCTTTGCACTTAGCTGAAAATCAATCATTGAAGTATTAACACGGTACGAATCCACCTCGAGAAAAGAGGGTGCACTTTATTTAACCCTTTCATAAGCCAAAGACATATTTGTAACTACCTGATTTAAATTTTAAAAAATATTTCTTTTCGTTTAAAAAGAACGCGAACGTGGTTGTCTCAACAAAATGAAAAAATATCGAAGAAATCGTATTGATTAATTTATGTAAATCTGTGCAATTTCTACCGATACGTAAAATCCAACGAAGCTCGGCCGATGAAAATGAATTTGATCGGACGAATTAATACGATTTACGCTCTACTGACGATTCGATAATTACAAATAATTGCATTACATCGCGTTGTGTCGCGATTATATCCTCGAAATCGAACGAAAAGTTGCGAATGAACGATAGAAACGATACGATGGGAAATCTTTTAGGGACGACATTACTTCTCGATTTGACTTCATCATTGCGTGGGAATTCCCAAAGATCGATTAACGGCGTATCGCTCGATGAATACTCGAATGTCTCCCTTCCGTTATGGGAGTACCTACTTCCTGAGCGATTTGGTCCGACTACTATCGCGGTTACGGGGCTCTATTATTTCCCTTCCGCTCGCATTATCGGTTAATGGAAATTCCTCCGTACGAAAATGATTGCGGTCTGCGCACACCCGCAGTCGTTCGGTTGTGCAATGCTCCTTATAATTTACGCGCTTTGAACTTATTAAATTTTAAAACGTTCGATCTTGACGCAAACGCCCCGACGAATCGGTCCAGTCGATGCGTTTTATCCCGCGTGGGTCATGTGCCGCTGCCTTTACGCGTGAGCCTTTCGTTCAGGACACGGATGAAATGTTTGTACTTTTCGTCTTATTTAAATTTCGATAAATTTAAATTAATAATAATTTTACAAATCAATGCAAATAATCTGGGCCAGATGCACCCCACGCAGCTTGAACGGGAAATGATCAAAATTCGAGCTGGTATGGAATACCTGGCAATTATTGATACAATTTGCAGAAAGATCATTTTAAAAATATTCTCACTAAACCCACGATTAAAAATCGAAGGCAATTCTTAGTAAGAAAAATAAAAAATCTTTAGAAGCGTCAAGTGTTAATCTTCTTCCAATCTCTATGACCCCTAGACATTATTTCCCTTGTTACCGTCATCGTTCCTATCATCGGTATCAACGGAGATAAAAGTCGATTTCTAGAGATCATAAGTCGCCCCGGGGCGAGTCGTAAACGGAGCCGACGCGGATGTCGACGTCTCACAGGGACGCGAGGTGACGCGCGTACGTCTTCCTCGATCGACGGCAACGTTCGTCTCCATAAATGCCGTCGAAGTGCTCCGAAAAGACGTACGTATATACGGAGGAATAAGGTGGGCGTGTAGCTATCCCACTATCCTCGATGCGTCATTCCGCATAATGGTTTAAAAGCTTTTTCCAAGGTGGGGCCGTCTTTGCTCCTCGATGCTGAGCAGAAGGAGGGGTAGGGGGTATGGAAGGGACCGAAGGGATAAGTGCCGTATTGGCATTTGACTGTCGACTAAGGTGCACGTCTGGGAAATGTGCAACGGCGTACGGTCGAGGAACGGGAAATGGGGTCGGCCGGATGCTGAGAGGAGGGGAAGAAGCCACCGAAATGGAGGCTTGTCTGAGCCCATCGACCATCCGGAAAGGAAGGAGAGTCGGAGACGGTGGAGAGGGAAAGTGATGGGTAGACGATGGATGGAGGTCGATGAAATAAAGAGCCTACCGATAAACGGAGAGGAATAGAATCGTATATTCGTTATTATTTCGATCGATATTTCGCAGCTCGATAAAAACAATTGTGCGAAATCGACGATGCGGATTTGGTCAGTAGTGGCTCTTACGACGATTGAAAATGTAGAAATATATTCGTCGTATTTGTTATACTTGCTAGTTTAAAGGTTTACAATTTTTAACTATTTCTAATCACAAATATGCACATAGCGCGCGTAAGCTTCAAAAAAGACGGTCGAAGACGTAAAGATAAACGTTCGAGAACGCGATGACGTACGTACGCTCCTATAAAAGAACGGATTAAAAAATTCATCGAGATACAAATGGAAATTGGGCTCCGTTGGCGCAGGCGGAACATTCTAATGGAATAATTAAAGATAAGGTATCTCGAATTAATTTATTACTTAACGGAAAGAAAGACGAGCACGAGTAAAGGAAAGAACTCTTTCGATCAAGATGAAAGAGGAAGTAATCGAATAACGATATTTATAACGATTCAAGTCGAGTATCAAAAAGGAAAGGAAAAGAAAAGAAAAAGCAAATGGTAACGATAAAATCTGAGGCAACTGTAAGAAATAAAACGTGCAAACAATAAAGATAACAATATTTCTAGTAAACGCGACGCACGCGTACGCGTATACGAAAGATAAAATTAGAATTTACGTCGGCAATAAAACCAAAGGTAGAACGCAACAGAGATAGAATAAAAAATAAGAAATGGCAGGACGAATAAAATTCTCCGACAACGGAGAAAGGACAAACAGAGGAGAGAAAGCCAGGAAAGTCTCGTCTGTCGTCGATCCGTGCGTCGCATTCATTCGTGGAACATTTGATCTCCTTCGGAATCGAATTCTCGCGACCTTTTCGTCGTGATCGCTCACGACGTCGTCGAAAACAGGCGACGATGTTCGTTCGTTTGTCGAAAGTAGAGAGCGACGTTGAAAACGTTCGTTGAAATCAAAAAACAATTTTTGTTCATCGAAAGCACAGAACAATGGTAGATCGTCAAAATAAAAAAAAAGATATTTATTCATCAAAAGTATCGAATATTTGTTCGTCGTAATTATAAAACAATGTTTATTTATCAAAAGCTCAGAACGTCGTTTGTTCGTGAAAACCAGACCAACTAATCGAAGAAGGATTTTTGGATGTCATCTTTCGACGTCTCTCTCTCCCTCTCTCTCCTTCTCTCTTTCCGCACTGTTTTTCGACTTAAAAAGCGTCCGTCGACAGATATCGTTCCTCACGGTGCTGCTCGCTCGAAATGATTCATCCGCATCCTTATTCTCTTCTCTCTTGCTCTTCCTTTCAATATCACGCCTTTTCTTCCTTTCCATTTCCTTCGCGCGTCTGCCTACGTACGTGCCTACGTGTATATACCTGCTTGTATACGTGTGCGCAGGCGTGCGTTCGTGCTTGTGTACGCGCGTGTCCTCCCTGAGCTTTTCTCCACATAGGCTTACTTCGTCCTCTTTCATCCCTTTCTTCCTCGGTCTCTCGCGATCCTTTTCTCCGTCTTTCTCTTTGTGATTGCACATTCCATTCGTCGGTTAGTTCCGGCTAATTTGAATCGGGTCTCTGAATTGCCTCGCGTCGTCGTGGCTCCGCGTTATCTCTGCCTTCGTTTTCAAAGCGTCGCGTCGTCGCGCGTCCCACTGCAAATTACCCCGGCACGGCGCGTCGCTCCACTTCGATTTGATTAGAAGAAAAATCTGCTTCGACGCGAGAGGAGGAAACTACCGCGATACGTTCCACGCGCCTTAACCGTAAATCGTGTCGAGAATATGAACGAGCGCGATGGTGTCGTGATTGAATCTCCATTCGATGGAGGCAATTTATTGCGACATTTGTAGGTGGTATCTCTCTGGCTATGTAAGATTCGTTGAGAGATAGGATTATAGGCCGTTCGCACGCTTGCGTCTTGTGTGTTTGTACATGAACGCATTAATCGAGGATTCGAAGTTCGTCGTATAGCTACAAGTCGCAAAAGAGATCGAAATAAATGAAGATCTTTAGTGCGATCGTTCTTCGAATAATTCGAAATCATTCGATTCAAATGAACATACCATTTATACTTCGTTTAAGAAAAAAATAGTAAGCACGAACGAAATATGAAACAGTGCGAGTGAGATTTCGTGAAATTCCTCGTCCTGTCGAATTACGTTGCTTTTCATATTTTCCTTGAAAAACGGTATCGACCTCTCAAAAGGATAGACGTTATCCTTGTTCGATGTACTTCTTATAATAAATTCACGTTACTCGCGTGAAATGGCGAAATTTCCGTCGAATAATCCAGTAAGATTAATTTGGGATACAAATTTATCCGAGAACAAATTAATTCATTACATTTGGTTAAATTCTAAAATAAGCAGATCGTTGCATGATAAACTCTTGTATCGCTTCAGGATAGTACTTTAACCTTTCGGACCTGACCGATCATATGATCACGTGACCATGACGCCTTCGAAGCTTTAAAAATGTCTTTTATGCCAACTATCGTTCCTTAGATCCTAGTTTGTCAGTGAACCAGGGGCAAGAATCGTTCGCCAAGTTCCCCACACTCGGTATAACGTCGAGAGAAACGTGCTAAAAAGTGGGAGTCGATGATAGATTGGACTTATTGTTAATTAAAAGCTTGTCTTTGTCGATATAAATGGATGGACGCGTACGTGGGTGCTGAAATGCGAAATGGAGATGCCGAAGGCGCGTGTCATCGAAAACAACGAGATTCGACTGCAGTGTGACGGACGGAATCGTGGGCGTCGACTGCTCGCGAATGAAACGCTTCAAAGGAATATTTTAAGAGCGCGACGGGAACAATGGCGTCGTTGTTGTTACCGTTGACATAAAAATTCGTCGAATATGCTCTGCGTGATGTATCGTAATCTCATTCGAGATTCGCACGAATTCCGTTATTGAGATGAACTAACGTTATCCGACGTGGATTTTACGAATCCAACCGCAATATGAAAAAGTTTCGTCGCAAGACGATTTATTTCTCTACGTAGGCAAAAACTTAAATAAATAAATTGCTAACGAGATTAATTATGTATAAGTAAAATTTAAGAAAAAATACGTTTTATCGGAGCACAGAACTTTAATCTTTCATACAAATTTTTATATGAAAAATTGGACGATGTTTTACAAAACCAATTAACTTCCAACATCACGCTTAAATATAATAAAAGGAACGAAGCGTACTTCGATTTTCTCGAATAACAATTTTGAAATAATTCTTACTACCCGCAGCGTGCACTCCAATCATTGCTTCAAAAGATTTTTAAAAGTCATTCGATGTTATCAACTGAAACATATCGAACGAAAGTTTTCTCTCCGACGTTTTTTATTTATTCTATTCGCGATATCCACTTTCCATTTGATTAGCCATTTCGTAGATTGAAAAAGAAGACAAGGAAGACGCGTAATAAAAATAGAACGAGGACAATAGGGTGGAAAACGCGTCGTAATATTATCATCCTTGAATTACAGCGATCCGCAGGGCGACAAGACGAAAGAAAAATGTTAAGAATCTGGTGATATATGGGATACTTCTTTGAAGTTGTACCAGGCCGGGAAAGAGAATTAATTCAAAAGCACCTGCGGAGAGTTTTGCAGCGGTGGTTTTGTAGCGTTCCGTTTCGTTCTTTCGTGGCTCCTCTCTCTTGCTCTCTTCTCGAGGACTTTTGAATGAAATATAAAGCGACCCAGACGTATTCGCAGTCGGAATACACGGGCAATGATTTATCAAAAGCCCTACTGCGAATTCTTCTCCACGAATCAGCGCACGCCCCGTTAACGACGTTGCTACGCGTACGCGTAATTCTTTGAAAAACCGGTGACAAACGAGTAGAAAAATCGTAGATAGAAGTTCAACCGTCTAGACGTATTACGTTCATTGATATCCCATCGAGACTAAGATAAGACATTTTTCTTTCATGGTCGATCTGACCTTTTAAAGGGAGATGACGAGTTAATTCGTCGTATCCAAAATTTACCTTGCGAAGTTATTCCTGGACAATTTCGATAGCTCGTCGCACTTCGAGGTTGATGCTAATTAAATATAAGAAGTCCTAACGTGTTCAAAATCAGAATATACGCCAATGATTTCAGACAAGTTCTATTGTAAGAAATCGTAGTTATATATTTTATCGTCTAGACGAATAAATAAATGTCCTACGCATCCTGAAAGAAACGATATCTATTGCTATTTCCACCAAGACGCAAATAAGAATTTTTTTTGTATAATCGATGTATCTTTATTCTTTATCTGGAAATGACGAATTTACCTTATCGAGTTATTCCCCGACAATTTCGGTATCCTGTCGCAGTACGAGGTTGATGTTAAAGAAATACAAGATGTCCAGATGTAGAAATTGGTAACGTTTCTTTAAAAGAACAGTGTCTAATCGAATGTAGACGTTATCTTTGCATAATAAGGTGCTAGAAGACACCTACGTGTCGACGGTAGTAGCAATAGCGATACCAATGACAATAGTATTGGTAGAATCGGTCAAGGCGATATTAGTCGACGAGTAAGTAGTGGTTATCGTGCAGCACGTTGATCCTTCGCGAACGTGGCAATCATAAGAGTTCGATCGTCCAGCAAGCATCTGCTCTTGGGTTCCAGCCGTTTCTCGATCGGTCGCACCAGAAACGATAAATCCTTCTGGTGCGATCTAACGAGGGGATAACATCACTCGTCGATCGCCGCCGTACGGTCGTCGATGGTTATCCGTGCGATTAAAGCGCTTGAGCATTTACCTATCGCTCGTAGATATGTCGTAAGCGACCGCCTTCGAGTTTCTACAGAACCGTAATTGAATTATTTCACGAATATTGCTCCTAATTCTGATCTCACTCGGTCATTCTAGTAATATCAATTTTCGTGGCACGCAATGTCTTCGTGAACGTCCTACCTTCTCGATTGGACGAAATCGGACGAAAATTCACGAGAGTTCTCTTGTATTTTTCGACGGAATAAGGGAAATAATTGACTTCGATCGACCGACAAATAATTCAGTCGACGATTCCAAATACGTGGGCGGAAGCATCGCGATATCTCGCTACTGTTAAAATTACTGCATGACGCGGTACGGATGCAAATCCCACGTCTATGTAAATAGAGGGTAAAAGCACGGAAAACGCCACGACCGTGAATGCACAGACCGATTCGCAGATCGATTTTATCCGTCTATTCTGATGCAAAGTGCAACTTAGCAACGGGATGTCCATTATGCCAGGACACGTGCTTCTGATTTTCCGGATCGACAGTGCGATCCCCCTGCCCCTGCCCCCTGCTTCCTCCGATCCCTGTTTGGTGCGACAAATCGATCCCTCGCGAAATACTTCTTCTCGTGATTCCAATATAGTCGCGTTAAAACGTGCATCAAAATTGGAGAGCAAAACGGATTCGATGACGATCAAATTATCAGTAATAAGTAAATTTACTCGATCATTTTTATCGTGCATTGTACTGTAGGTAATACAGAGTGGGCTAACTTGAATCGTCTGTTAACAATTTTAACAAAATGCATTTTGGCGTAAAAATAAAAATTCTTATAAAAGATTAAAATAGCTAAACTTAGCATCTGGATGTTCATTGTGCCAGACACATGCGATTCCTTCTACTCCATCTTCGTCCATTCCCTGTTTGATACGACAAATCGATTTGGAATCGAGTTGGAACGTGCGAATTAAATTGTGGCGAAAAATCGAAGAGCCCATCTTCTTAATTTATAGATTTTTTCAAAATCGTTCGTCGTAATCCAAGTTAACGATTTCGAACAATAAATTTCGTATACGCATTCACGATACTGTGGAAATCTCTATTTTTTTTTTTTTTTCTTATCGAATACTATCACGGAATATAGAAATTTTTAATTAAAATTGCATTTAGATAGACATAAAAGGGAAGGAAAATAATCTTGCAAATACTTTCAGTGCTATGAATACGAAATTCCCTGTTAAAAATTCCATCTGAGTATCCATTTCGAAGTATTAACGATGACAAAAAAAGATTAGCAATTTTCAAACATTGAATATAGAGTTCGCGGGGACGAATTTATTCCCTTCTTGCATATTTCTCTTTTCTCTTGCAAACCGATGATCGCATCTATTCGTAGAACGAAAGTTAAATTCGTATCCTTTAGATTGCTCTTCCACAAAGGACTGCCATTCGCCGGTCGTACATTTACATTGACAATAAACGTTAAACAAGTACCACTGCATTTAATATTAGGTTGTACCACGAGTGGCATTCAATGATTTATGGCTCGTGCATTTAAAGGACTATAGTCGTAAAATGCATTGCAATGGAAAGTGGACACTTCGATGCGTAATGTATCGGTGATTTGCAAATTATATTTTTCCCTTCGCTTCTTTCTTTTGAAAGTAGGAAAATAAGGATCGGATCTTTCGATGTTAACGTCGATTCGTCGTCTTGTCCTGCGTTATTTAAGATTTGATAAGACAGCAATGTACAATCGAATATAAAATGAACTGTAAAATATACAGAAATAACATAATTAACATCTTGCGCTTTTTTCGTCCTTTTATATGTAATTTGAATTTACTATTTATCGTGTGAACGACATAGTATTCGTCTTATCGAGCTCAAAGCTAGAATCAAGTAATTTTACGAGAAAGTCAAAGAGAATCTGTTAGTCTTTGAATAGAAATCTCAAGATCTTTTCTCCAGTTTTGTCGTACACGGTATGTTAGATAAATAACCGAATTTTTTAGATACACTCTACAATAAAACACGCATTATATTATATTTGGAATTTAATATCACAATATTAAATGCACCAGGGTGCATTTAAAATATGAAGAATGTACCTTTCTAATGCTACTATCGATCGAAAGGTGGCGCCACCAGATTGGTCCTACTCTTAAATGTTCAAAACGATCCAAGACGTTTCGTTTAAAATTCGTTTTTCTTCCTTCCGTGCAAATAAAAGAAAAAAGCATGCAATACATTTACATTTTAACGATCCACGTCCCTGAACACGCCATTCAGAGATACCTCAAATTTTCCAAAGTTTCATCAACTACATCCACATCTTCGAAGATACCTTAACGTTTCAACGAACATTTCACAAGTTTCGACCGCTTGGAAATCGCGTTCCTTACGATCTCTAGCGGAAGACTCCCTTGTGCAGCCGATAGTCCTAGAACGGACGACGCGACAAACTGTTGCATGTCTGGGAATGATGTTTCGAGCCGACAGCAGGAATCCTCTGGCGATCGCCTCCGAACGGAATCGCTCGCTCGATTATTCTGGCTGGATACGCGCACGATACGTGTACCGGGTTTCTATGAGAATCCTCACACAAAGGAAACGGGAGAGAGATGGAAAAAAGAACGCGCGAGTGAGAGGAAGCGAACGTGAATGGGTAGGTTGAGCGTGGAGGAAACGCGTGTCGCTCGATCTATTGGCGGAAAAGCGGCGAGACCGAGAGGAAGAGAGAGAAACTGGGTGGTGGGGGTATCTCATTCGAGCCGCCAGAGCGGCATTCTGTCGTTTCATCGCATTGTTTGAAAAGCCATTGAAAGGAAGACGGCGGAACAAGGAGAAAGCAATGGACATTAATTAGGCGCCCATTGAGGAGGGTCCGCATCGGATACCCATAAATTTTCCAACCAGTCGAAAAGATAGTGGATACTATCTTCCTTTTTCCCCGTGCATTGTCATCGACCACGATCGTTGCGAAATTCCAATCTCGAGTCCTTCAATCCCCAAATCGATTCGATGGTTCTCTGGAAGATTCGTTGAAGATCTTTTTTCCGGTGCGCGCGTCTCTCTGAGCTTTGAACGCGCCATATCTTATGGAATCTCGTTACGTTTATTGCCACGTGGACTAGTAAAAAGATATGTTCCATTTTGCCATGATGGCACGTACGTACGGTCGTATATTGTACGATAATCGTACGGAACTTCCTCCCAAAATATAAGACAAGAAAAAACGAAAGACCAACTGGACCGATCGTCGAATCTTCGGCGTTAGTCAAGCGAGTTGAAAAAGATTCACCGGTCGAATCTAGTAGAGATTCGGACATTGGTCAAGTGGAGATAGAGGCACGAACCTCTGGTAAACACTTCGTTGGCAAAATAAATCAAATATCATCTACAAGAATTATTGACGCCCTTTCCGAAACAGTTCTGTGTTCGTTAGTTTGACCGCGAGTTGGCCAAGAAGTAGATCTAAAATCTGCCCAGTTCGACTTCCGAACTTTTTCCAGTGCCCTTCCTTCTTTCCTTGGCGTGTCTTGGCGATTAACCGTTTCCCAATAACCTAGAGGAGGATAGAAGGAAGTTTCTCGAAGTCGTTCGTCTTGGTCTCCGTTGTTCTCGAAATATCTATCGATTTTTGGTCGATCACACGCCACGAAAACGATCGCTCGTTGCGTGACCCGCGTTCGGGCTAAAACACGGCTAAAGGGTCACCATCGACGTACGATGAATTCACGCCATTTAGATTACAACGCAAGATCTTCGAGCAGAGCGCGGTCGCGGCAGCGCACGACCGATAAGCAAAAATGGTCCATCGAATCCTCCTTATAGATATTTCACGCTTCGAGATTGATGGCTACCAGCGCTCGTTTCCGATTAATACCTGCCTTCTTTGTCTGCCAGTTCGCCTCTTTTCTTTTCTCTCGCTTCTTCTCTCTCTGATTCACCTTTCGTCACTGTTCTGCCTTCTCCGCGATACCAGCGCCTCCTACCCGGAAGACTAGGTCCACCGAATGTCCGTAGGAAGATGGATATTCGTAATTTCCTTGGGTCGCAGGACCCCTCTCTCTCTCTCTTTCTCTCTCGTTTATCCGTCTCTTTCTACGCTAGAGATATGGCCTTCTTGTGTTTTGCAGTAGAAATCCTTGCAGCACCTCCCACTCATCCTGCACTTCGCGTCACCTAGCCTTCCGTTAGCAGTAGCGATGTTTTTTGTTCTAGACTCGATCGTCCTAACTGAAGCGATCGATCGTCGTAATAAAAACGTGCGTGAACTCTTATCGCGACAACGTGGCATTCCAATTCCCTCGAAGCAGTTCCAACGATATAAATGGTTTTTTCTTTTGTTTCTTTCCTTATCCCGAAAAACGGTCTGATAATGACACCCATCAACGTCATGACTGTAAATGTAATTCAGGATAGCCGCAGATACTTGTTGACGGTGTGTAGAAAAATGGTCTCCAATGGTAAATGTACGACAGTTTATTCCATGAAATATCCAGGAAGGCATGGACATCCTCGAACGAAGCTCGTGATGAATGATTCAAGGAAAAACACGTTCAAGCGACTCTTTTGATGCGATGTTCTCTTCGAGTTTAAGGAATCGCTTTCCTTAAGGAACGTACCGTCACGCTTACGTGTTAACAAAATAAGAGAATCAAGTAACTACCCTGCGACAGGGCATAGCCACTGCTTGGTACTCTTGAATGAATCAAACGTTGGGAGATCGATACAGAGTTAAATGAAAAAAGACGCTTCGATTCGTTGAAGTCGTTTATACGACGAAACGTTCCACCGATAAAATAAAACAAATTGAGAGATTCCCAAGGTAACCTCAAACCTCAAATTATCGATTTTGAAACAGTAGGAACCATGGATTACGTTCGTTCGTAAAATCGAAGCCGAAGTTGATCGAAACGGACGCTTCAGATCGGTTCATACAGCGTTCCATCTTTCACACTTCGAACAGAAAACAAAACAAAATCCCCGACCAATGAAACCTCGACCTATCGGTTTTCCTCACCCATCCCGCAACCACAGAAATCATCCAGTACGATTACAGTCATATGGATTCTCGTCGATGAGACTTCAACACGAACCCAATCGACTTGTTCACCCGCGATCCTCGAGACCAAGCATCATTCGAAGTCGACATTCCTGTCTTTCGGCTTTCGATCGACGTCGAATTGGTCTACATATTTTCTCACCCCTCTACGAGCTCGCAACGTCACGGGGATGGTCATTCCGCGTCGCGTCGCTGTTTTCCCCACTCTTTCCCTCTGCCTGTCTCTCGTGTCTCGGCGAACGGCTGTCCGTTGATAAATTAAGTGCCTCGGACGCGAACGATAAATTCGCTAAGGCCGTACGGCACGGGCGATGATTTATATCGCAAACCTACTACCTCGCTCCAGGAAGCTGCTCGGTGATCTATGAACGCGGCGAGGGGTTATCCAGTAGGTAAGACAATGCATTTCTTGGCGCGGTACGTGGCGTCTAGACGCACGTGCGTCCACGCGAACGATGCGCCTCTCCGTGGAAAGACATCGGGCGACGTGAACGCGAGAATTTTCCTACTTTTCTTGCCTCTAGATATGGAAATTGGAATTCCCACGGCCGATATTAGCTTCTTTTTAGCTACAATGTTATTTAGTCGATTGAAAACTTCGAGGCGAATCTGACAAGACTCGCTAGTTTCTCATCGATCGATTTTCAACTCGAACTAGAATAGCTTCGAAAGCGGGCGGATTGATCTGATAAGTGGATTTGTGCGTATTTGTAGGATTCATTTATAGAGTTAGAATGCAACGATTATAATGGTTCGTAATGGTATTAGTTGAGTCGATTCTGTCTTCGTTTCGATCGTTCACTGTCTACTTTCGAATCGTGCGTCTGAAGTCGAAATCCTGGTGAAACAATACGCGCCGACTATCATTAATAACGCCCATCCTGTCCCCTTCCTTCTTTCGAACTGTTCAGAGAGCTACCTTATCAATTCTCGAACGATCGAAGGTGATTAAATAGAATCCACGTCTTATAGCTAAACGGATAACGATTGTGCAATCGTAAACAACGTAAGACAGGCATCTGACGAAATTCAAAAGCAAACTCGCTATTGTCAATATATCGTGTAGAATGACGAAGGTTATCTAACAATAACGATCAACATCGATTCTACTTTTGAACTGAAAGAAATTCCCGTAAAATAAATACAATAAGACCTCTAACGGAAAAATTCTATTGATACAATTTTTGGGTAGGAGACCGTAATAGAAGAATTCGCGTATTTCAATGCAATCTTTGCGACGCTTCGACGTATCCTTTCCATGTTTCTCGCCTTTCCACCCTCTTCCTTTCCCTCTTCACCCTCGCGTTTCTATTTTGCATCACGAAGCAGTCAAAGAGCAGACAACGACGCGGTGATCTTCAAAAATGATTTGCAATCGTTCCGACGATTACAATTGACTCACGTAGAATAATGGGAACGTGATCATAACCATAACGAAATATTATGACAGACAGGAAAGCGCTGGCGGCATCACGGCTAGCTGACGCTATTTTAATATTCGAATGTTCGTAAAAAAGGAAAAAGGAAGCTGCGTCGATCAGTAGCAGTCCTTTACTTCTATTTTTCTTGGTTAAGTTTCTCGCATCGTGGGATTCTACAATATTTATTCCCCGACTCCGATACCCTTCTTCGTTCTTCGTAGGTCAAGCGAGGAGACGGTTGAACAGGCGTCGTGATCGCGGCCAGACCTAGAACACTCTGATGTGGCGTGTTGCGACCGATAGAACACTGACATCACCGGTTGTGACCATGACTCGACAGGCTGACACGTCTTCTTTGGTCGACGCGACCGACTTACCTGGGTCAACTAGCATTGATGGTTTAAGTAGCTTCGTTAACTCGGCTGGCTTTAAGAGTTGAAGCGGTTCTCGACTCGACCTAATAAATTACTCGATGCCATTAACGTCGCGCGGTGTTGACAGCTTGTAAACATCGCGTCGGAAGAGAAATGCGGTTGAACGTTGATTAAGAGGGCTATGCATTATGATCGTGCATCTAGGCGTAGGTTAGGTTTATAGTTCTCTAATCGACTTTAAATATTCTTAACAACAGCGACGGTGACGAAGTTACCTTTAGGTGTCCAGACACGATCGAGAATCAAACAGTTCCTCGTGGAACTCTTCTAGACCCCCTGCGATTCTACAATTAGGAATACGTGCACAGTTGCAACGATCCGATGAAAGATCGACGTCTTAGCTTACAATGACTAGACGTCATGGTCTCTTAGACAGTTAGTACGTCATTTCCGGTATTGACGTTTTCAAAACGTTTCAGAAACGCACATTGACTTTGGTTTGTTTAACATCACTTTTTGAAGATGCTTGTCTATTCTTTCACGATTGCCAAAATTTAATGATGAGAGTTTAATTTTATTTGTACCTCAAAGAGGTCAATATTCATCTTCATTGAGTGACGCCAATTGCTTTTTCAATTGGACGGCTATATTTTATTATTTCTATCAACGAAGGAACGGAACAACGCGCCTCGTTGTCAGACAGTCGCTGATGTTCATAGCTGAGCGTCGAGATTGTTCGTCTCCGTCGTCACTGCTGCTTATCGTTAGAACGTGATTCGTCGTTCTGAATACGCGGGGCACGGAACGGACAGCGATCTAGTCGAAATCACCGACTCAGAGAACCGGTTGCTATGAATATGGCGTGACCGATAAGCGCGAACCATGGGTGCGACTACAGCTGATTTATCGCCGGTCCAATATTTATGCTGTGCATGGCGGTGACGTGTTTCGCCATTATCGCAAGAATTCCTCCCACCCACCCCAGTCTCTACTTATATTCTCTCTTCATTCTATCTTTCTTTCTTTTTATTTTATTAACGGCAGAAAGATCATTTTTGTGTTTACCGTTGCGTGCAGACAGGTGGCTCGTTCGTTCGCGTTCTTTCGATCGTTTCGTAATCCGATTGAACGCGAAACTCGATCTTTTTTTTAGATCGTATCTACACGCCTCATTGATTCTAGCATCGAGAATAATAGATCCCCTTCGACCTCGTTGCTCTTCGTTTTTCAAAAAGTTTCGGCTCTTTTGCGATTTAATCTCCTAGAGTGTCACGGGTCATTGCAAAAATTCGATCGGGAAGTATGAAAGGAAGCGATTCAGCGTTATCCTTACGCGTTGAAAAGAGCCAGATGACGCGATTAAGTCGTTTTAATAGTTTGTCGCGTCTCATTGGTTTGATAACGATCAATTTATGAAAATACCTTGAAAATAAAAAGACTGACAAGTTGCGATGGCCAATCGCGACAGTAACCTGTCGAATGAACATCGAGCCTCGATACAGCGATACTTTCAGCATGGAATGTTAATAGCGCAACTAGCTTGTGCGTGACAGCTAAACATGATTAAAATGATGAACCTAAAAATCATCCATCGTCGATATCATTGCCATCATCATACAAGGAACTCTGAACGAGTCTTTACATAAAGAACCACGAGAAATTGCCTCGTAAAAAAAAATCCGTACTTACGTGGAAATTG
This sequence comes from Liostenogaster flavolineata, assembly GCA_025433975.1. Classification (NCBI taxonomy): domain Eukaryota; kingdom Metazoa; phylum Arthropoda; class Insecta; order Hymenoptera; family Vespidae; genus Liostenogaster; species Liostenogaster flavolineata. Next base: position 344,603 of record JAITYT010000944.1, on the reverse strand, counting down.
CGCAAGACTTAACTTAATAAGTTTCATCGAAGGAAGCCCGTAGAAGACTTTGCTATGACGATCCAGGTGGACTGGAAATCGACGCGCGTTCCACGCTGATCGTCCTGGCATCACCGACGCCTCATCGTCGAACGAACTCCAGACGAAATCGCGCAGACGCCGTCAAAATGCGTCGCCACCATCGACATCTCCATTATCAGCAGCATGGCGTCAATTAGTTAATGGCGCGCGAGCGTCGCGCCTCTCATCCGAGCGCGTGTCGCAACCGTAAAAATCGCAACGCTTGGGAAAGCGTGGCGCGACCGAGTGTCGTGTCGTTCGTGTCGGTCCATTAAGCATATTGCACTCACATATATACTTCGAAACTTCTAAAAAACTGAAATGAAAAAGAGGGATGCTGAAGGAACAAAGTGGAAAGCGAAGAGGAAGAGGACGAAGATGAAGAATGAGAAGTAAGGTTAGGATAGAACGAACTGCTAGCCGAAGTTAAGAAGAGTCGTAACAGCGAGGCAATTGGGCGGAGGAACATGACGAAAACGAAGGAAATAAGGAACGATAAAGAGCCAGGGTTTGGCGAACAAAAAAAGGGAAGAAGTGAGGTTAGTATCGCAGAAACACCGAACTGAACTGAAGAGTCGCAACGGTGAGACGATTGGACGGAGGAACGTGACGAAAACGAAGGAAATAGAGAAGGATAAAGAGCGAGGGTTTGGCGATCAAGAAAAGAGAAGAAGTAAGGTTAAAATCGTAGAAACTGAAAGCTGAAATTAAGAAGAATCGCAACAGCGAGACGACGATTGGCGGAAAAGCATGATAAGGAAGTAAACGACGTCGGCGACGTCAACGATGACGACGACGAAGCTTAGGAAGAAGCAAGAACAAGACGCGAGAAGGAAGAAGGAGAGAATGTCGATCCATCCATGGTGCGAGCTTCGCGCGGGCACTTAAATTAAAATCCTCTTTATCTGGCAGTCGGTGCGATTATATTGGCGCGAGCTCCCGTGTCAGCTTAACGCCCTGCCAAATGGATTTTCACGAAATGCAGATAACACGATATTGCACTCTAACGCGTGACACTCTCGATGCACGTCGAAACGAAGCTGGAGGAAGAGACAGGCAGGAAAGGGGGAGTTACATTTAACCCATTTAAGCACCATGATACGACGGCTCTCGTTTAACGACGATCGCGTGGCCGAGGGCGCGCGACGAATGGTGGATGGGATAAACTTCCAAATTTCTGTCGTTCGAATTTACGATCGAACACTTTTCTAATTGCCGGCCGCACCGAAGAATTTACGAGTTCGAGCTATAGTTCGTAACTGCGGCAACGGCAGCGACGAACGCGAAAGCGCCAAGACCAATTGACGTACGGACATACGAGCATATTGACGTCTCGTTCTGTTTTATTCTTTCGTTTCTCGTTACGTTCTTTAACGGATTGCTTCAAGGAGAAATTCGTCATTTTGTTCTGCTTCTCGAGGAAGAGTTTGGACAACAACTATTACTTCTTTAGACACGAAACAATTGGATCGAGCGGTAAATTGTTCGTGTTACGTCGAGGTGCTTTGAACTTCTTGTCCGTCTAACGCGAGGATAGTTCGCCCATGCACGATCCAATTTTGTCTTCTTGCGCTCCTCCACTATTCTACGCGTCATTCATCCATTAAGATCGGTCAGAATCGTTGGCAAGACTCTTGCGTTCTCGCCCTTTGGATACTATCCAACCAGCCAGTCGACCACTTGTAGCGAAATTCCAGTCACGACAATTATTACGTTCGAACGTGACTCGTGCAATGTCGTACCTTTCGCTTGGCGTTCGATCAAGCGACTTGGAATCGCACGAGTATCGTAAATATACCAGTGTCAACCGTAAGAAGGAAAAAAAAAATAAATAAATCGGTGGAAATTATGGAAGATATTTCGATTGAGATTCAGTAGTTTCCAGAGGTCTCATCGATTCGTTCAGATCGCAACAGAAGCTATTGGACCATTGTCTGATGACTTTTAAACATTTTTCGGTATAATTAACAGGAACTGGAACTGTTATATACAAAGAGATGTTATTACTTCGATCAAATGGTGTGATATTTCTGCATTTTATAGTTAAAATGCAATAAATGACAAAAATCGCAATTTCTTGTAAGAGTTAATTAGCAAGTCAGCTGTCGCGTCATTTGGCGACGTGATGTAGTATTCCATTCGTGTCGCTTAGTTCACTGACGGACCGCAGTTCCGTATTAATTATATGCCGCTTGTAAGATTGATGATGCACGGATTGATGGATGATGTTAACTTATATTTGGCAATAACTTTTCTTTCCCTGGAAGACATAATAAACGACGGAATATACGGAATTTCTTACTGATTTTTCACACTGTTCGTATCGAATAGTTAAATATTCATATTTCTAAAAAAAGATACCTTTTCGTGCAACAACTTAATCTTTTGCCTTATAATATCAAGCAAGACGGGATCTAATTATTAATACTGACAAGAGTAGCCCGTTATAACAGTAGAAATACCACCTCACTTCCAAGCGCACGTTTATGTATAATCAGAAACAAAAACTCGAAAATTCTAGGAAGCTAGAGAAAATAGTACGTTACGCAATCTCACAAATTAAATCCCAAGGCAACGGGGTTAAATAAGATTTTAACCTATACCCTTACCGCTCTTACACTTGGACCCAGCCAGTGCAGCTAGCGTGGACAATTGGCACGACGCCAAGACGACTCTTGAAACTGGTCCCTGATAAAAAGCGTCGTATCTGATGGAATTTCGCTTTCGACCAATCGATTCCGCTGCTCCGATATTTTCAAGGCTGTGCCGTTCGTCGTCCGCGAGGGCCATCGACTCGAGTAGGATTTTAATTAAAATCTCGAGCTGCCGTTCACAAAGATACCTTTCGAGAAGAATTCCTCCTCTGCGAGTGTCTGAAACCCGCTGACGAGGAAACGACTTTACCATCGAGAAGTTTGTTTTGACGAGCAAACAAAAAAAAATGGATCGCGAATCCTTCGATCTGTCCACGAGCTCGTCCTCGTGCATCCCACTCCATTCGTGAGATTCTCGATCGAGGGTGCAGGATACTCGTCGAACGAAAGACAGATAAAGGGCTCTTCAATCTTTATCGCGTTACGGAGTACCACGCCGCGAAATGACGAGCGAAGTGCCGTAGGCGATTTCGCACACTTAAGTGCCACGATCTCTAACTACCCTTTTTACCCTTTTCCTTTTGGAAGGCTCGTCGATTTGATCGACGTTCACTCTCGATGCTCCACAAGCATTTTTCCAGATCTTGCCGAAAGAACAAGGGACGTTGCTTTTATTTTTTATTTTTCGTTCTTCCTGATCATTGCTTTGTTTTTTATCACATGTAAATAGACTAACTCACGTTTTGTCGCATTGAAGCTGCTTTTCGAATCGATTCGAATAGCTTGTACAGTGTCGAAATGATACAAATGATGTTTCCATCGTAATATAACCGTCGAACTTCTGCAATTAATTGAACCATGAGAGGGATGATATTATCTTTCTATTTTCCTGGTCCTCTTAAAAATAACTTC
>JAITYT010000944.1:329272-340932 GCA_025433975.1 Liostenogaster flavolineata | reverse complement strand
TTTTTTTTAATGACTTTTAATCGCAGTTATGATTATGAATCGTGAAGAAAGTCACCGAACAAAATATAAAATATATAACTGATTAAAGTTAGATTTTTGTATAAATATTGAAGTTTATTTTACGCTAAAAAATCGAAATTATTTTATTTAGACTCGTTTCGCTTTGGATATCCATATATGTATTCCGATCGAAGACAATTTAAAACCATCGAAATAAATAAAAAAAAATGTAATTAATCGTACCAGCCTGTGTACAATGATTCTCGATGCAATGATTTTATTACTCGAGAATTTTTCACGACCAATTTTTCAATGGTCACCTCGACGTTCTCCACTCGCTCAAGCCTGAACAATCCTGCAGGTCCACCCACGCCTTGCATTCCTCGTTTCATTTTTTAGATTTCTACTCGTACGTGCCACGACCCATTCGAAATAGGTGTCACTTTGTACCGAGGTTACCCTTAGCCAGAAGACTCGAACATTCTTGTCGTATCATACTTCGTCACGGACCTTCTATATTTCGACACTGAACAATGAAATAATTTTCACAAAATTTCTAATTAGCTTGATGTTGGAAACTCGCGTTATGTTTTTATAAAATTTGACATGTCATTTGCTATACATCGTTACTTTGTTATTGTAGAAGAACGTTAAATACCTTTTTTTTATAAAATTATAGTTTTTTTATTGATATTAGAATGTTATTTATGTACAATTTTATACAATACAATTCACTGATATTTTAAAACATTTTTCGAACAGGACTTCAAAACTTTTAATAAAACGCGACTCTCAGCTTTATTGAAATCTATGGCTTTCAAACTTTCACTGACTTACAAATTTTGCAGGAATAAGTTTTTATTTGATATTAAAAAAATATTGAGCGGTACGACCATACAAATCGAAGATTGGAATATACTTTGCATTTCATACATGCGCTTTGATTTTGTTTGCTTTTTTTGATCGATAAAAAATAGAGAATGGAAACGCATATTTGCATAAATGTTAGAGACATGGAATCGTAAGATACGAAATGAAAACATGCTTAAAATGCTGATGCACGACTTTAACTAATTATGTGATAAATATGTAAAAATGATAATTGATCGACGATACTTGTAACGAAAAAGTTGAAAATATTATCGTAAAAAGCATCCACGAAGATCTTGATATAAATAACTCGGCAGATATTTATATTTTTCTCTTTGAACCGCTTGCGATTGAAACAGTAAAGACGGAGACTGAATCGATGGAACATTTATTCAAGCGAAAACTTCGCATATGCGGCTGTACAGGGAGATATTCCGTATTCGAGATACCAATACGTCGAATTATAAACAGTATCTGAATTCTTGATGAAAAATCATATTTGCACTGTCAATACAGAGATAAATGTCGAGTTTACCTCTCATTTTCTAGCGCATCCCAAATTTTATTTTCATATCGACATTAAAAGTTCTCGATATTCATGCGAATATTTAGAGTCTGTTCAAGACTCCACACCTTTGAAAAATCATTCGGGTCAGTCGTCGATAAGAAGGAAAAATCGGAATATGGAAACGGCGAGTCGACGATCACGAGTAAAAACGCGTAAAACGTACGTTATTTTCTTCAGGTATTTCGGACGATTTGTTAAACTGTACCCAGCGTTGAAATGTCGCTTTCACCATACCAGATGCGTAGATGCACAGATCCAAACGCTTCCGAATATCCGTAACAATCCTCCAAGTGTGAAATCTTAGCAATGTGTCCCGTCATATATTCGCGTTTGCGTCTGCGTGTGTGCGTTTGCGTCTACGAACGAACGAAGGAACGAAGGAGCGACCGGTGCACGCCGCGGCGTTTCGCAGTGGTGTTTAACGGTGTATTTATGGGAAGTAACGCTCTCTTCCCTCGTGCTTATTCACGCTTCGTAAATTCGCACACTTAGAGTCGTCTCGTCGCGCCTTCGGAGTTTCCTCGTTGCCGCGAGCTTCGCGTGAAATCAACCGAGAGAAAACTGCGGAGGGAAGAGGAAGGGCGCGAGAGGCTTTTATCAAGCACCCTACGTTCTCTCGATACTCGATCAATCGACCGAACGTCTTTAGAGAGTCTTTGAAGAATGAGGACGCGTTTCGCGGGATTTGGTTGTTCGTCGAGACTCTCGCGCCACGAGAGGAAGAGAAAGGAGAAAATGGGAAATTCGTACAAAGGGATCGAATCAACGACTGTCGACTTCGCGAAGAAGCAAATTTATGGACGAATGATTTCAGCATGGGCTAATCACTTAACTGCCACGCCCAAACGATGTGAATCGCTTGCGTAATGTCGATCAGTAGAAAATAATTTCCCACTTTTTCCGTATATCCGTAAAGGATAATAGGAAGGGCATCGTTCTCCTCGCAATGATCGGACGATATAAGAGCAAGAATTGGATCGATAAGGGTCGATCGATGCTGATTTGTCGTAAATTGCGGCGTATCAATCGCGCAATTCAAGTGTTTAAGAATTTTAGCGAATTTCCTCTCGAATTGCTTTGCAGGTCGTGTCGTACGAACCTGCTTACGTCGCGGAGGAATCTTTGTCTGACGTCCGGGACAACTGCATTAAAGTTCGCACACTTATGCATGCGCACGCCCATTTGCACACATAAACACTGAAGACGACGGTAGGAATGTGGGTCATCGAGAACAGACGCGTAGGAAATACTCTTAGGGTCGCCGGAAAGCCAGAGACTTTGAACATCCTACGAGGCGTCCCAATGCATACGTAGAGCAGACGTTCTATATTGGAACAGACGGTAAAAGGCTGTTGATCTCTCTTCTTTGGAAACGCATGCATAATAGCAGATAATTTGCAACGAAAGTGAATCCTTGAATGGTATAGTAGAAAAATGCTCCCAAAATTCTGAAAAATATGCGGAAAGAAAAAGAAAATACTCGCGAATATCGAGCAGAAAATATGTTTTATTCTAACATTTTTTGTTGTCGGACAAAAGTTATACGTCCAACAAGGTTTGAAGTGAGACAAATCATCGGTATGATTGGTGTGAATTCACGGTGAAAACAATTTCTTTATTCGTGTTAACGAAGGTTCTTGAACCTCCATCGCATCCAATTGACTGGCGAAAGCTGACATTGCTTCGAGAAAAAGCGAAGTGCATCGAATGCTTGGCATTTATTCACAAGTCTAGCGCCGCGTGGACGTCAACTAATTAAAAACATTAATACATCGACGCAAGTGTTGTTCAAGGACTCTCGTTTATTGGCTACGTCTTTGCGATTTTAATATCCTTATTCAGAGAAAAACATGGAAGTCGCTATCGTTTGATCTCTTGAATTGGCAAGAAAGTAATGTCGTCTTTTGTAGTACTAAATAAAACACGATTCTTTAAAGAACGAACGTGAATCAATCATTCTATTAGATTATTTTTCATTCTATTAGATGATCTTCTTTTTATCTTTCTGCCAACTCCGTGATTCGTAATCGTAATACTGATGGAAGTCACAGAAGAAAAAAACGACAAAGAGCTATTCGTGACAGTCGAAATTATTTTCTTGGCGACCGAATAGATAACACAATAATATAGCTTCTATCATAAAATATATCTTTTGTACGAACTCGTTCGATCGTTCGAGTTATCGCGACGCGAAGATGTATTTTTATTTCCAACCACCAATAAGTAAAACAGACACTGAAGTGTTCTCTATAAATACCTTTTCGATCAAAGTTTGTCGAGAGTCGAAGGATATATAAACACGAAAAAAAACTGGCTAGCAAAGTCGAGCGTACCGGTGGATATTTTCTTCCCCATATTTACTTCAAACCGATAGAAAGAGAGAAAGAGGCAAATCCTTGAGAATAACAAGATACGACGGGTACGCGTGTAACGATGCTATCGACAAAAAAGTCCTCGTCTAGACCGAAGAAAACAACGGACACGGTAAGAGGATCGAATCCAGAACGAAGTTAGACGAGATAGAGGCTAGACGGAGGGCTATCTAAGTAGACGTTGTAAATACTTTTGTCGTCACTACGGCATTGCACTTTGGACCGTGGTGATGGCAGTGTGGGGCAATAACTCCAGCAACGAAGTCCCGCAACGGATACACGCCAAGGATAGGATTTCCTTTTATACGGGTGAGGAGGGGAACTCGATAATTGGCCACGTAGAAGGCGCACCAGCAGCTTTAACGAGCCGACCCACGACCTTGCCTCCGGATGTGGCTGGAATTCGCGAAAGGGCATATCCGCCGATACCGGCGGCGTCGAGTCGTTGAGACGTCGGGAGCCGGGTAATTAGCACGAGGCGCCTTGCCTCCTCGTCTCGCTGAAATTCAATTTTCCAGGCGACACCGTGAAAACGTTAAATCGGTGAAACGCCTAGAAACGAGACGGCCTACGCGTTTCAACGGCGAAGGGAGACGACGGAAGGCAAGGCAAAGACAGGACTACGACGTCGAAAGAAGCTCGTACATCTTCGAAAATGTGTGTCGAAGCGGTGCCACCCAGACGAGTGACGTTAATTAAAAGCGCTCTCCTAGCCTCTTACCAGCCAACTCGCCCCATCCTCCTTAGACTGCCATCCGGAGAACCGAGCTGTCGAGGAACGAGAAACCCACCGCCACCTTTACCATCCCGTAATGGATCGAATCGCGTCGTCCTCTAGAATGGACATCTTCAGTCGTTTCACGTTCGAACTGTGAGCGCAGATGGGACATCACCAACATCACCAGCACCCTTGTCGTCACTGTTGATTTTCTTTTGCCGTCTATTTTTCTAACTTGGCTGCAAACCTGTACCAATGTCAATGTAAGATGTTCAATTTGTGAAAAATAAACTATCAAATTTATTGTTATTAATAAGTAGAACGTACATTGAATTCGTTTTGATTCTGGATTACGAATTTACAGAAGCAGTTTTGTTACTTTTTGGACGAACCATCTATGTAAATGAAAGTATCGTATTTAAAAATGAAAAAGAAAAATCGTTGCTCATACATGAAAGGACATACTTTTCAAGTGTCAATGTCAAACAATTCCGCGACAAATCACAAGATTTTCCTTGGAGCACCGACTTTCATCAGTCTACAACAAATGTAAAACGATGGAAAGTAGGAGTTTTATCGTAGCAATTACCGTTAATTCGTCGATAGTAAGGTCACTTCTACCCGGAAAAATGGAAAATAGCGTTGAAACTCTTCAACTTTTTCAAACGCGATACCAAGAGTAGGAACTCGAGGGAGACTCGATTTAGCCACGGTTCATGCGATCCATTATCGAGCTTTCTCGCCTCTCTTCGAGCGTATCAAGACGCCTGAGATCCGATCCGAAGTCGTCGAGTTCCGTGATTTTGATCGTGAGCTTAATTGATACCCAGACAGTGGACCTTTTTGCCTCTCCTTTTCGCTCCTCCTCTCTCTTCCTCTCCCCCCACGCTCTTTTCGCTATCGCGAACGTATAATCGATAGCTTAATAGCCCGTAATAATTCTCGGCATTAAACGTCCCGTGCGGAATAGCCTCCCAAGAGAATAATAAAGCCGTTTGTCTAGTCGGCGATCGACCTGTCTATACGTCGATTCATTTTCCCCGCCTCTGTCTCCTCCGGGATTCGATGACTCTCTTTTCCCTCGACGGTGTCCGTGCTCGTGGGATGCACGCCATGGATGTTTGCGTTGCACCACTGTTACGTGCGTGGCACCAGTACTATACGTGCGAAAGCACTGACGTGTGCGTGGCCCAGGGTAAGGCCACGTTGCAGGCTTCTCGCTTGAATTTATTCGACTGCAACGACCAGTTTTCGATTTCGTTCCGCGCCTCTTTCGTCTCCCTTCCTCTTCGCCTTCATTCGCCCTCTCCTTCTCCTATTTCTCGTCCACCGTAGCTTGCATCTCGCCTCCACTGCCCGCTTCATCCCTCTGCGTCATCTAAGCCCCGAAGATACGAGATTCAACGGTTTTCCGTAGATTGTTAAACGATTCGTTCTGCATCGTCGTATCGACTCATCCTGTCGTTGTGTCGCCGAATTGCGGCTGTTCTCGTTTGTCCTGGAGTATGAGGAGAGGTGAAGACGGCCAGGGAGAGAGGTAGAATTCGAAAGCCTATCGGTAGGACGAATATAATAGATATTCGGTTTTCCAGGTCGTTATTTTTGTTCTTTTCCACCTACTTGCCAAAGCAGACATTCAGACTTTGCATTCTTGCCGATATGGAGGCTTCCTTCGGATTCGAGGGAAGTCGATTTTGTTTTATTCCTACGCGCGTATACCGTGTTTTATTCCTATCATCGAATTGGACTGAAAAGTTAAGGGAGGAACGTTGTTCTTCTCCTCGGAAGTTCTTGTTCCACTTTCCAAGACTAACATTGTTAAATAAACTTTTCAGGCAATATCAAATTCAAGGAAATTACAATATATTGATAGTAAGACCCAAACGCAAGAACTTGAGAACGTAATGACGTAAAACACTTGCAATTATTTTCACGCGTGCTGTATGGAAACAGCAAGTGAATCTATAAATTTGTATTCGACAATAACGGTTGATTCAACGAGACACGTATTAGAAAAAGCCTTGGCGAAGCTGCTTTTTTTTAGTTTAACGATAAAATTGATAAAATGTGTAAAAGTGATCGGTTAAAAACTATATAATTGCCTCAGACATACATCAAACTTAACCAGTTCGCTAACAGCCGTGTGATATATGTGACACATGGGCTACAACGTATATCGTGTATTTATTGACCAGCGTCACACATATGTGTGTCGCTTTAAAAGAAATTTTGGTTCTATAATTTTGTATTAAAATCAGCCATTGTTATACGGGAGACTTCGTGTATTCAATTTGCCTTTCTCATTCCATCACGCCCGTCGCTTCAAAGCGCAGCTTTTATTTATCTTTATTAACGTTGTTTTAATTCTGGCAAAAAGAGCTGAAAATTGTGGAAATTGCGATGCACAATATCACGACGTGTTTTCCCCGCGCATCAGGAGACCGACTCTGGAACTGTCGAGCGCTCGAACCTCGCGACTAGAAAATCGCATCGAATGCCGCATTAGTAGTCGCGGTTGCGCGTATTTCGTGTACACGGCTGGATGGTAGAGTAGGTGAGTCGGTTGGAGAGTGCGTCGCTTGCCAACTTTTTCGCTCGCTCCTGACTCGATCGAAGTGCAAACGCGGCGGCGCCCCGCTTCGAGGCCGACTTCCGCTTCGCGTTGGATCGTCGAGTTGATGCGCGACGAGGAGGAGAACGTTCGTGATAGGCGGCATCGCAGACCGTGAAGAAATGGCTTTGATTAACTTCCGGTAAAGTACGGCTCTACACGGTCTGCCCACTTTCCCCGTAGCATGACTCGTCTAGGCGCCGCGAAATAGAGTCCAAAAGGGTTTTCGTGTCAGAGCGAAGACACGTGACTGTTCAGCCCTGACGGTTCCTTCGTAATCGTACTTCAAATATAGTTGACGATGAATTGGTAAACAACGGGCTACCACGAAAAGCTCGCTCGCTAAATGAGAGAAAAAATACGAGAAAACATGGAAATGTCGGAATATTGATAAATATTCAATTTATATCGATACGTTGTTGCAAACGTAAAGATTAATTGAATATTTATCGCATCACGCGAGATAAGTTGCATACTATATGGATTTTCGAGTTGATTTTGTTAGCTGCATTTCCGTAATAATGTTTTTAAAAATGATTTAAATACATAGAAATTCTTCTATTGTACTTTGGACCACGGACGGAACTTGTCGCGCAAAAAGAGACATGGTGTAAGTACGTCGTGGTAGCTCGTAGCCTTCGGGATGGCTCTCTGTACGTTTGTGCAACTCACATAAGATACGAATTAAAATTAAGATACACGATGATAAATTACGGCGTGACAGCGTGTAATGTATTGGTGTGTAATAAATTGGTCGGTTATGATTCGGATTAGAGTTTATTAAGACGATCAACCATCTCATTACCCTGTCGGTCGACCCTCTATTATCTGGCAACCTGCGGGGACAACTGGTAGTACCAAATGAAAAAGGCCGATGGTTGTGAATATTCTTACGCATTCTTTTATTTAAAAACATACAAAGAAGTCGAGGAATGTATCGATTTGTCTGACCTTCCTAAAACTGCCACGTATCTTCGTTACGATCGTATCGTCATTTTCATCACTTTGTCGTCTCATTTCATCGCTGCAATTGCATGCCAATCGACGAGAACGACTGAAAATACCAAAATGGCACGAATAATCTAAAATAGTCCATCAAAGAATACATCGATTAGTCTAGACTCGATAAGGCTGAAACTGTCACGTATCTTTCTTACGATGATGTCGTTTTCGTCACTCCGTTGTCTTATTCCACCGCGGCCGCTACCGCTGCTGAAAGAACCCTCCCATACCCACGGGAGACGAACGAACGAACGAGCAAAAATTAAGATTAACAGACGCCGGGAAGGATCTCCTCCGTCATTGTCGGCGTTACCGAAGAAAGATTGCTCGGGTAGAGGGAATGCGTCGTACGTTAAAAAGGCATCACCAGTAACGACCTGCGTGCCACCTGCGATACGTATTTCCTTCAACGCACGCCACCAGATCAACAACAATGCACGCTTGAATAATGAAAAATGACGACGTCGCGGGACGACGACGACGACGACATAGTCGTGTCCTGGCTTGCCTCTTCTTCATTACGTCGCAAAATGCGCCGCGTTAAATTCGTAAGTGTGACCACGAAGTATCGTAATGGAACTTACATTTCGAGTGCGTATCCTTTCGTTCTGTAATCGACGTCTTCGTCCTCGTCCTCGCCATCATGGTCGTTTTCGTAATGACATTGCGAAATAATCCAACGCGAAGAGCACTGACCGTCCGAATGAGTCAGCACGCGGTAATTCACCGGGCAGAGATTTGTCACGTATTCCTTGTTTTTATCCGCGATTTTTCTCGTGGTAAATCGCGCGAACTCCGAGCAATCGTAGAACCTTGAGCAAACAACTTCTTTTCGTCCCAACGTACACCATGAAGTACGACGCGTCCGTAATTACGTCGATGAAGTATCGAAGGTTATTTCAAGAACGTATTTACGACTAGGAAACGTTTTGTTCGGTTTCGACGAAGATTCGAACTCGTTCGACTTGAAAGTTGTTTCAAGAGCGTCGAACGAACGATTCCAAAGTTTCATGTCCTTTCTAGGATCTCCATGATACCGCTTTCGATCGGTTTGGGATCAACGTACGTTAAACGAGGTGCGTTCTTGCATCCGTTGCCTGCCTTTTCCTCGAAAATTCCTCTCCCTTTCCCTCGGTATTCGTACTTCGGTCAGAGTTTAAACCTTCAGCCTGCATACCTGCGCGCGAAGCGTACCATAATTAAACAGGCCCCTAACCGCATTACAGGGTAAGAAGTACCACTCCGTTCGGGATAGTCGGAATTCGTGCTTTGATCGCGCCACATTTGTTTCCCGGTTTGGCTGGACTTCGTCTGTTTCTTAAACGAATGTTCCGCGAAGCACTGGTAAACTCGACGAGGCTGCGACATTTACAAACGCTGGAATTTCGCTGACGCGTTATTGCTCTATCTTCTTCTTCTTCTCGTCTTCTCTTCGCTGGCTCTTTCAATTATTCTCGATTTCTCGCGCCTTTTTCTACCATAATCTTCCGCTACGATCGATCAATAGTAACTGCCTCTAACAACTTTCCATCGGCACGAATGATATTCCCTCGAAATCTCTCGAATCTTCCTAATAGTTCCTTCGACTCTCTCCGCTTCTATTTTCTGTAAGATCGATAGTCGTACTTGTCTGCATTCCACGATATAGACCTGAGTTAGGTTTAATCAAAAGTCCACAGTTCACAAAAATAACTCAAACCTTATTTAACGAAAATATAATTGAGTTCTTCCCATACAAACGTATCCTTATTTTTCTTCTCCGTTACTTTCTCTCTTATTATATCTTTTCTCTCTCTCTCTCTCTTTCCCTCTCGGCTACACTCGTCACTTTTAGCTAGCCCATCGGTTATTGCTTCGAAAAGGTAAAATTTTTATTAAAACGAACATTTGTTTAACACGTGAAGCGTCGCGGCATTAGACTATTCGTTAACGCTATAGGATCGATTTACGGTAAATGAAGTTTAGAACTAATCTGTTGTCTCGATATTCGATATTTTCTACAGATTTACCTGAAGTCTAACATCAGCAGCGTTAAATTTCACTCTGCGAATAATCGTTAAACGCGCAATATTCCGGGACTCCGCTGTAAAGAATTAAGGACCTCGTCGCATTGCCTTCCAAACGCTGCAAGAGTTCTAGAAAACAGAAGTGCGCGGGAGAATTCGACACGAGAACACGAACGTTCTCGGAGTAGGCAGTCGACGGAAGGTACGTAACTCGGACTAACTCGCGTTCATTCGCAATACAATCAAAGTTTTTGGGGTTTATGACGTGCCATGGATCACCCTAGATTGAAGCATCGAAGCAGTGGAACGGAACGTGTCACGGAATAGACGTGGGTAGTTGCGGCCGCGTGTCAGCAAATACGAGATGAGACGAACGGAAGCGTTGCAAACGCGTTTCACCCCATACGGATGAAAGTGCGCGAGCGGTGAGCCGTGCAACGCGCAAGAAGAGACGCGCTTTGCGGAACGCGGATGAAACGTAGGTGGCTGGGTGCTCGTCTTCGTCGTCGCCCACCGTGTCTCTGTTGTCCTACGTCGAGAAGGACTTGGCTGTTGGCCAAATAGGGTTCGCGTTCAGAGCTAACGATAATTCGGTCCGTCGCGAACGTTAAGAGAATCGTTAAGACGCCTGCGTGTGTGGAGTTGAATTGAAACTCAAGGTGGTGGTATGTGTCGGCGTATTTGTGTATGTACGTGTGTGTAAATGAACGGAAAAAGAAGAAAATCAAGGAAACTTATTGACGATGCTGTAAAGTTTCATTACTCCGGTTGTAATTTAAACGTTTGCCGAACATATTTTTACACAGAATTTTTATAAAACGCATTTTTATTTTAAACGTATGAAATGAATGACGAATTAAAAGGATAAACATAATTTGTCGTGCGGTTTGATGAAAATAGGAGACTTTAAACGAATAATAAAATATCGACTTCTTCAATTGTTCAAATTAACAATTCTCTTTATTCCGTCCGTTTCTTTCTTGTGAAACAGTTGATAATACAATTGAGGATGCGATCGATCGAACGACGAAGTTCTCGTCGGTTTTATAAAAATTTTGACGTAATCGAAAAACGAGGAGGATGTAAAGGAAGTAATGTAAGAACCGTTGAAAAATATGAGGCGATTGAGAGCTAGAACGCGTTAGAGAGCGGGTTTCTGAGTAATTTATTGAAACGCGCTAAAGTTTGTTGCTTTCATAGCGAGGCTTTCGCGTCGCCAGGCTGTGTTACCAAGTCTCTAACGGCGTAGAACCCGGGTTAAAGAAGGTCGTTGATTTATGCGAGTTGGAAAACTTTATTAACTTTCCGTCAACAAAGAAGAAAGAAGAGAAGAGAAGTTAAAGGTTGAAGGACGATCGCGGCGAAAAGAGAAAATTCGGAGAACTAGGGAAACCTAAAGAAAGCGAGGAAAGATAGAAAAAAGTTAGGATAGGCTGACAAATATTTAGACATGTGGTAAAACGATGGAAAACGAAGAAATTAGAAGATGAAGCGGAAAGAGAAAGAAGAGATA
>JAITYT010000944.1:289763-302094 GCA_025433975.1 Liostenogaster flavolineata | reverse complement strand
ACAATTTTGCTGAATAGAACAATCTTTGCTCCAATATAATGAGTATAATTTACATCTTTGATACGAAAACTTTTATAAAATTATACATGATTTACACAAATTATATGTAAATTAAATATGAAAACATTTACAAACATTTACATTCGCAACTTACAAAGTTACAGGTAATATATTCATTATGAATTAATTATGAACCGCAAACTATTCGAATTCTTGTAAGGATCGTATATGAAACATCCTTTCACTGTCGATGAATGTACGTCTAGATTTGTTAACGTAAAACAGTATACGACATATGTTGCGTAAAACGTTTTAATGTTCAATATGTTTAACGATCACTAATCCAATTAGACGATAAAATTAGCAACAAAAATTCTGTCGATAACGAAAAAAACATATTATCGACTACAGATAGCACTTGTATATGCATCAAGTGGATACCGAATGAATGAAGTGACGACCGACAGGTTCGCTTATAAGCGGCGCTCGAAGCGAAAGGGTTAAGGCTTGGCAAACGACGAATGTTGTTGTTCGATCGTAAAGAAAAGGAGGTATTTGAAGGCAATCCTTGCAAGGATAAGCGCGAACGCTCGAAGCAAAAGTGGCAGTACGAACTAGCCCATATAATTTGGACCTGGTGGCGAATGAGTCGACAGACAAGAGATATCGAGCTTGTCTTTATAACGACATGAACAGAGTCACGCGAAATTCGAGTTTATTGTGAACCGCGTAACCCCGTGACGATGACCCTGGCGCCGGTGCGACCCATCGAGGTGTTACAGCAATATCTTCATCGCGGCGACACGCAAATGAGACGCTGCGAAAGACGTTCGGCAATGGAGAAGCGGGTAGAGTCGCACGATCGTACGGATAATGCAAGGGGAGTACAATGCCGGGTGTCATCCGCATTCCTCGTTTGTCAAGCGCACGTAGGGACGAGATTAAGAGAATCTCTTCGCCTTCTACTCTATCCGCCTGTTCCGTTCGCTCCCGCACGCATATTCGCATGCACAGAAGAAAAAAGAAGAGAGAGAGAGAGAGAGAGAGAGAGAGAGAGAGAGAGAGAGAAATGTCTGCTCCTTTCTCACTTTGCAGCCTTTCTTTTAATCTTCGCGTCTTCGTCCTTCCTTTTGGTTATTCTCTCGCTGGCTCGTACTTTCTTCCTCTACTCTCATCCGAACACGTAACGCAGATGCAAGCGTGACGGTTACAAACGATAGCGACTATCCAAGACGTTACGATGAATTTAAGTCACGTTCGTTCCACTTAATCCACGAAACATTCTTTCCGGTCTCTTTTTCCACTTACAATGACGAAGTCGTCGACGACGAGGATGTACGTCACTTCGGTGACGTGTGCGAATTCGGATTTCTCGGATTTCAGCTTTCTTTTCTGCTTTCTCGGCCCCCGTGATTCGTACTTTGAAAGGTGAATTTTAATCACGAATGGGATCATTTTGAGGGATGCGATTTTATAGAATGAGAGTATAAATATTCTTGCGATAACATTGGATGAAGTTCTTTACACAACATCGTGTTGAACAGGGTCTGCAGAAGATAGAGAAATAGTAATTAATTCCTCTTTAGGCTTCTCTATTATTTTATATTTATATCAAGAAACATCCGTAACCATAGGTCCAGACCAAACCCAGATCATCCTAAAAATTACATTGTTCGACAGACTTCATAAGTGACACCTTTAAATCAATTATGATCAAACGCATCACACGCGGTTCTAAAAATATCCGTTTCTACAAATACGATATCAGGACTAATAAGCGTGTATGACGCTCGCGCTGATTCTCCTCAATCCATCGCCAACCAAACTCTTGCTAATCGATCGACCCACCGTCCCATTCTGGCTCAGCTCCCTTTCCTCGCGACACTTCTTGCCGCGAAGTTGAACGTTACACGGGTGCTGTTGCTAGTTGTTGCCGAAAGAGTGTGATTTACGCTCGGTCAAAGTCGAGACGACAGTGAGAAATGTGAAAAATTTTCCAGGGGTATTGAAGGTGTATGTCGTCGAAAGAAACGAGCTGGTGCTACGCCTTGGCTCCGATCACGAAGGACTCGCGGTCGAAGCGAAGGTAGTTAAATAGTTGACGTGTTAACGAAGTTCGTACGAAGTACGTTGAAAGTTCGCTAGCTCGTCGATGGAAAGGAGAGAATAACATCGAATGGATCGCGGAATGGCGTTGGTTCTTTCTCGAAAGAATCGTGGTGTTTGTATAGGGAGTAAAAAAAGTGTTTGATCTTGGCTGTCAAAGGCGTATTCGACATCTGTGGATCGATGAAGAACCACAAATAAAAGTTGCCACAAAATTATCCTTGACCCTAAATTTCAAGGCAATATTTTTTTTAGTACGTTATATTCTACACATCATAGAGATTAAAAGTATCAAAGAAACTGTGGATCTGAAATTGGCCGTTTCAGAGTTTTGACCTATGGTCACGTATAACCTATAACACACGTTAAATAATAAAATTCGAGTCTGAAAGTGAATGCACGTCTCAAGTCAGAAAAAAATAATAAAAATGATAATTTTGTTAATGATCCAAGAGATCGACGTTGTTAATCTGTTAATTTGATCGAATCAAATCAAATGAAAATCAAATGAAAATGAAAGTTATTTTAAGAAGATATGCAATGCTATTCTACAGTTTTTTTTAAATTTTGCGCAACGACGATATATCCGTCACGACACGCCAGGTGCTCGTAAGTTGGCTAGAAATGTACGTGCATGGAAAAACGATAACTTTCGTACGAGACGATGCAAACCGTCATCGTCATCGTCATGGTTGTTCTCTTCTTACTCCTCCACTTTTGGTTCTTACGTCGCTCGGTCCTTGGACTTTATTCTCTAATAAAGCTCTACCGAGCACGGGGCGTTGGTTACTTTTACCGCTGGAGGTTGAGATTTTGCCCAACTTCCTTGGACTTTTATTTTGCGCTCTCGTGGATTCCTGTGCCGTGGAGCAAGATTCTCCCCGCATAGAAAGTTTTGAGAGACGGTAAGAGGGCGAATAAGAAGAATTCGAACGGTAGAAAAGAAATAGACACGCAAATTAAATCGACGGAAAACAATAAGACAGGTTCGAATAAGTTAGTAGTGGTTAACGACGATTACTGTTTGCCGGTAATTGCGAATGTAAAATATACGAAATATAAAAAGGAGTAGAGAAAGAGAGAGAAGAATGGCAAACCGAAATAACAAAAGAAAACCTGGCTGTACCTATCACGAGGCGTTGGTTACTTTTATCTGTAAAAGTTGAGACATATTTGGACTTCAGAAAGCTTCGATAGGCGGCCAAAGGGTAGAGAAGAAGGGCTTAAATTGATAGAAAACGATAAGATAAATTCAAATAAGTTGATAGTAGCCAAATATGATGATGCTTTGTTGAAAATTACGAATATTCCATGGAGAAGAAAAATTGAAGAAACAGACGAAAACGGAGAAAGAGAGAGTGAGAGTGAGAGAGAGAGAGAGAGAGAAAGGGAAATCGAAAAACAAGAGAAAAGCTGAAATTTCGTTCTACCCTTATCGAACGAGTCGAGAACTTATTCGAGTGCCAGACGGACCGAGACTTCGTCATTATTGCGCTTTTAATGAACCTTAAAATATTCTCAGCCGAACGATTACGTTCGGCTAGCAATGCGCGATTTTGCCGTTGAGTTAACTTGAAAGCGAGAGAAATCGTTTGAACGGCGATTAGTGAATGGCGAAGACTGCGGGAAAGACGAGGAAAAGGGAAGTAGTACGCGCGTGAGTTTGTGCGAAGCCATTGGGTTCGTTTCCATTAACGAAAGTCGACGACGACAATGACTCTTAAGTGTATTATTCGCACGATAGTGTGCCAAAAGTTATAACGCTCGTAAATACTCAATTATTTCGCTCCGAACGATTAAACTTGTTGCTAATTGTGCCCAACTTTTCGGCTCGTAGGATGCGATAAACGCTCTCCTAGTTCGAGTACTGAGTATATCGACGATCGACCTTTTACTTTGATATACAAGATCACTCACATATATTATATCAACGATATCATTAATTTTACTTAACTATATTGTAATAGAATATACATGTAATAATTACATGTATAACAAATACACAAAACTGATTAATGACATTTTTAACGGCATTTCTCCAATGGGAGGGGTGTCTACATGTTACGTAGTCATCGCGATATATGTAATTACCGAATGCCCAGTCTTGGATAAAATGTAATACGTGGAAAATAAAAAAAAAAGAATCTATCGCCATTGAATATGGAAGCATAAACAATTTATTATTTTTATTAGTAAGATGTATGTCTGTGTGTGTCGAATTATATAATATTTTGAAATGAAAAGTATTTCAAAAGATATATCATCCGTAAATATTTAATTATTTTATTTTAAACGATTAGAGATAATAGAGTAGAAAGAGATAAAAGGACTCCTAGTCCGAGTACTAGATATATCGCAGAGAACCACGAAGAGATAGATCGACATTATTAGAAAGACGAATTATTATTTTAGATCATCGATATAAATTGTCAGTTCGTGAAATGAAGTTATGCCAATTTGCATAATGGATACGAAGAGTATTGCGAAAGCTGATTATATAAATGTTCCACGAGAACCATTCGGTTTTTTCTACGAATTACTGTAATGCCATTAACTCGATAACGATAAGCCGTTATCGTCAATATTGAAAATTTTTAATATAAGGAAAAATAAAAAGCTAACAAATTACTTTCGTATTATTTCTCATTCAACGAAAATTACCCGCGAATGAGGATCAAGTTTTAACAATATTAACAAATAATCGTTTAAATAATATGGCAAATATTCGCGAATAAATATTTTCCTATCTATTGCATGATGTGCAACAAATTAACGGAAAAAAAAGCATAAAAAAAAATGGCCCGTGAGGGGATTGAACCCACGACCTTCGCGTTATTAGCACGACGCTCTGACCAACTGAGCTAACAGGCCGCTCTTATGGGGTTCGTCTAACTACAGAATGTCCACAAGAATACGATACATATAAACTATAAAGAAATAAATATCGCACTGACATATTAAATCAAACACGTTTAATGCGTTAAAACAACTGTGTTTTGTAAATCTTACCATATCTGTAAATACAAGAAGATATCAAGTGTAAATTCTTTATGGATATTTCTAATCGTAGGTTCACTTCCTCTCTACATATAAATTAATAATAAATACTTTATATATTTATTCAAGTTAAATTCATTTATTTATTTTGTTCAACTACGAGAGATGAATATGCTCTGCAATACCTAAAATTCCTAAAATATTTTGGTGCTTGATTATATCCTTTAAAATAAAATTCGAGGTAAGATACTTAGAAGGTTTCACAGTTGATTTTAAGTCATAAGTTTATGTAATTAACAAATTTTAAAACGTCAACTTTATGAATTCATAACCGTGGCATTTCGCAACGGTCTCTATGAAAAGTAGTACCATCTTTGCGTCAGAATTAAAGGCGTCAGGAAAATACCCTGATATATATTTTTTAATTAAGATTCGAATACTACAATTCGTCGAGCGACTATACCGATGCGTCGAGACGGTTTCGCACCAAACGCTGTTAATAAATCTTCGGACTCGCCCTCGACTTCTGGAAATACGCTCGCGCGAAAAGAACGCTGGCAATCCGCCAACAAACGAAGAAACTAACGGTGGACCGACCGAGGGGAATACGTCTTCCACGTGTGAACGGACGGTCCAAGCGCCCCGACCCAATGATTATATGCCTCGCCTTGAAACGAGCTTTCGTCGCTGTCTCCTCTTCTGGTTCGGTCTGGTCTGTTTTTCTTTCGCTTCTCTTCTTTTTTGGCATGTTCTCGAAACTTCGAGAGAGTAATGGCAGCCGACGACGTCTACACCTAGTCTGGTGACTGTCTTGTAGCACATTCGAGGTTATGTGCGTTTTGAGTTGGTTTAGATCGAATCAAATATTCAAGATCCACCAATACTTTGTGAGGTGTATCAATGTTAATGTTTTACCTTTTTGTAATCCATACCGAATATCACACGATTTAAAATATTAAAATCCATGCGAAATAGAAAATTCTTTTAACCCTTTTAGTGCCAACGAGCCGATCTATCGGCCTGCGGTCTTTATGCGAGAATTGCCACGGGCCGATGCGTTTTGGCGGGATTACGTTTTGAGGGACTTTTTCTTTGTAAAGAGCTTTGTTTGAAGTACCCTGCTTGTTTACGTAATTTTGGTGCACAACGTTATATTCCATATTCTTTAAGTTCCAGAAGAATAAATATTATAGTAAAATTGTCCTTCAGGAAATCGGTATTTTGTTCCTCATAAAGCTATTTATATAAGGGCGCGTATCAAATCGGACGATGGCATTCTTCGCATGTACTCCGTAAAAAGCCTGGCACTAAAAGGGTTAAGGAAAAAAATTCTAAGGTCCTTTGTTGATCATTGATCTTTTCGTAGTTGTCGATCTTCTGTCCCTTATTTTGCTATTTCTTCTTGCTCGGCATGAAATGGAAACGTTTATGATGACAATTTAGCATCGAAAGTTATTATCCACGTTTATATAGAAGCAAATTGCGTACACGTGTTACCGCTTGCTTGGAGCGCTACGATAATCGTTGTGACTGCTGATTAACCTATGCCATTTAACGGTGACTCTTATTTGTTAATTATCAAGCGTACAGTCCCTGCATCATTAACGAACGAACGAGCTCTTTCTGTATAACCACTCGTAAACTACCCACACTCGTAACCTCTCCGTACCTATGTACACGGTTACTTCGATCCTAAATATTGCATTGAATGGACGACCGAAAGACAAGAAGTACGCCGTTATTACCAAGTCAAGAAGAATAAGAACCCGTCCAGTTACTTTCTGACTTCGCCTAACGATCGTTAACGGCCGATAAATAACGTTCGGCTGATCGAAAGTGCGTCTAGGGCCACGTCATCATCGAGACGGCGGCCTCAGTGACGTTGCGCCATCACCTAACCTCCAAACCATCGTTGTGCCGCCGTTTATCGATTCCACGAACCGTTTCTCTCCTTTTCGGTATCTTTCTCGTTTAAGATATCCTGCTTACATATCAATGTATTGAAGTTGTATTATCGATGAGGTTTGGGTGTAAAAGATTTCTTTTCTTTTCGTATAATTCGCATTTATGTGAAAGAAGGTAATAACAAAGCGATAAGCTAGGAGCAAACGTTTTATGTATTCTACAAGTATTCGATCGAAGTGTGCGTAACGTTTACATTTTTTTATTTCCAATTCTATGCAAAAAGCGATCACTGCATTTAAAAAGTTCTTTAGAGAGCTACGAGTTAGAGAGTATCGAATGAATCTGGCATTCAACGAACTTCACCTAGGTATTTTTGCCGCGAATATCAATGCCCACTTGACAAGAGCGGTTATTTCGAGCATAAATTAAAAAGTAATATCTATTGAACTGTATTTCATTCTCTAAATAGAAGAGGAAAAGAATACCAAGCATATCGCGAAGCACACAATCTTGTTCGCTTTATATGTTTGATCAGTGATTCTCTTTATTTTAGTCTTTTCTTTGAAATCTCTCTAAAATAACGGTACCGTTATTTTACTATTTATTTTATTACCCTACCGACATTTCGATAATCACTTGACGAGGAAAAGAGGATTTGGTGTCGTCAGAACAAACTGAACGAGAATCGAGGAAGCACGAGTCACAGTGAATATGTATCTATGTACGTGGCTAATATTTAGCCGCTCCACTCTAGATGAATTGGGGTCAACGGATGAGAGAAGCCCTTACCGACCGCATTGTAATATATTTGTTTTTAGGTCGTTGCGCGATGATGCATAGCGGTGCACGCGTAGGAGGAACCAGCGCCAGGTAATTGCTCGTCGTGAACGACAAAGTTCTACCTTCCTTACTTAGAACATCGAAATCTACGACCGAACGACGTCGATACGAGTGATTCGGTTGTGCCATACGCGTAGACAAGAAATCGATGCAATTTGGTTTGATTTTTGAGAACTTCCCCATTTCAGTCAATTGGAACCGAACAAATCGTACGTATGAATGGATACCGATGTTCTTTAGCCTCTTTCACGAATTAAGTTGCATCGGTTATTAGACAACTTTTATTTGTTTGTTAACCAAAACATCTTGGGAGGAATTTTGCTGTAGACTGTATTTAACAGCATCTATCGATGCAATTCGCTTATTCTAACAAATGTGTTCATTTAAATTAACGAAATTAAGCGATCATGCCTATGAGCATGCCTATCGCAAAGATTTCGCGTTTATTCGCATATCGAGCTCGAGTTTCTTTGAAGTTTCTCTTTTCTCTTTTCTCCTCGCCATCGTTCCTTTGCCCTTTCTTATTTTACGATGACAGAAGACGACGACAGTACGTCGGACTTGACTGGCGTCGAAGTTCGATTAAATCGAGAAATCAAGGAGCAAGGGACAGAGAGGAGAACTTTTTGGCTTATGTACAGTCGTTGCCTTTGCTGTTCCATCTTTTCCAAGTTGCGAAGTCCCGCTTACTCCTTCCTCTCTCATCTTCCATCCATACCTCTCGACTATCATCTCGTCGTCGTCGTCGTCTTCCCTCGACGCTTCCTTCACTGGATGCTCCAGTCGTTAATCTTTCGTGAGATATATACCCGGCAGCCTGATCATCGCATCCTTCACTGAGTCCCTTCCGTTTGTGTTTAAAACCTATTGAATGTCGGTGATTTTCCCGTTTTCCTCTCGTGATCGTCGAGAGAGACAAGAGAAACGAGAGAAGGAGATCGAAGGAAACGGGGGAAAAAATCTGTAGAACCGCCTTATCGTTTCATTGCAACGCATCACAGGTCGGAAGTTTGCAATTACTGACGAGAGTACAGCGTCGTTCTTGTCAGCATGAGATACTTCTTGGAATTCTTGGAATGTCCGTGGCAATTCACTGATTTTCACTCGATGAACGTCATGTTCCGTTCTTAATCTTCCCTCGAGATCCATCAAGTTATCTCTTTGAGGAAGCGTTCCTTTTGAGTATACGTCTCGAAACTAGAAACTATTTTTGCTCTTCATCGCAAACAAAATGGAATAATCCGAACAAATTTATATTGGTTAAAGGGTGAAAGGGTGAAAAAATTGGCGAAATAATTTTCTTAAGTAAACCAAAGGACTGTGTTTAATGTTGTTATGATTCTAGCCATAGGTTCGTAACAAATTTAGGTGTTAAATATGTCGAATCGATACGAATAAGTCGATCAAACGTCTTTTAATAATTACTCGTTTTATGGTGACGAGCAACACTCGGAAAATTGGAACATTAACGCGTTAATCGCGTAATTGTAATCATTGATGATCGATATCTCGTTCGACCGTTAAGCCATAATTATTATCTAATTCATTATTTTCCAAACTTTTTATACAACAATCGCGATAATCCCATTTCGGAATCTGCAAGGAACAGCAAATGCCTCTCATTCTCGTGACGAGCAATCGCAGAACGAGCATTTAAATAGAAAATGTTAAATAGAAGCGTCAAAGTATCAAAGTAAAATTGATACGAAACGTTCATTACGGTCGCGGTAATCGTGGAGGTATCTCGGAATATTTAACTATAATGACTTTATTTGACGTCCCTGTTTTTTTTTGAGACGACTAGTTCATCGAAACTTTAAAAGAAAAAAAGAGAAAAAAGAAATATTTCTTAACGTTGCACCACTGATTATTCCAACGGACGTATTTCCTTCTGTTTTCTTTTACAATGTGAGCGCGGGTATCTGCGAGTCGTCGTGTACACGAGGTAGGCGCAAAGGTAGCACATTCGGAGCTACTTTAATTAGCGAGGGTTGCCTCGTAGATAAAATCAGAGAACTCTTTCGTACGAACGTTTCTCGGTGGAAGGGATAATGCGATTAAGGTATGCAGTCTCACGACGACGTCTCCTTCTTTCGTCTCTCTCCTTCGTTGCCAGCCCTCTCTTTCTTTTCTCCTCTATCTTTCGTTTCCCTCTCTCGCTCTGAACCCTTGATCGTTCGATATCGCGAACACAGAGAGGAGAAATCTTCCTTTCCATTCTACTGCAGATTTCATTAATGCCTTTCGTATAAACTCGATATCCTGGTGTTTCCATGTATCGAATGGGGAATCTCGAGCTCGTTAATTTAAAAGGGATCCATTCTTTGTACCCAATAGCGAATACTATATTCCGAACAGCGTGGCAAACAACTATCTCTCGATTTCTCGAGTTGCAAAATGCTGATTGAGGTGCTATCGAAGTTGCCCTCGAAGTGTCATATCGTGTTTGCTCAGCAGTTTTATTCCCATGGGTATTTTCTTTCCTTGATCTCTTCGATCCATCTTTAATGCGGGTCTGACGCGTCAGATGATATTGCACTTCGTTCGGTCATTCATTCCTTGTAATCTCGGTAAGACGAAGTTAGTTTCTTCGAACTTTGTAATATCCTTGCAAACGTTTGCATTCGCGCGAACATACAAGCACGATAAAGAATCAGCGTGTACTTTACTGTAGATACTAAAATGAAATAACGTTTTAAACTCACTATAATTTACATGAAAACATCCCGAAACCGGAAAATCAAACAATTTTGCAACTTGGCACGTACGTAGAGCACATATCGGCATACATCGAACGATATTTTGTTGTTGCTTAAAAACCCTTTAAGGGAGTGAATTTATTCTCTAAAAATTTGACGGTTTATCGATTTTGTGATACAACTCGAAAATTTTAAGATGCAGAAGAGAACCATACGCACAGGGATTATTTCTTTTTACGAGGACTGTCGTATGGTAGAAGACTGATCAGTCGTTTAAACAATAAAACCAAATTTGTAGACGTTGTATGATCGCAAGATGGCGTCAAATTTTGGAAAAGCAACAGCTGCGTATTACGAAAAGACTGCTTCGGAGCGATCTCTTATTGGTCATCGAACGAATTTTTTGCTCGACGAAATCTCAAAATATACCGGCGGTGTCAAGTTTCCCTTGTCTTCGTGACGAAACAAAGGCAATTTACGGTGGTTACGACATAGCGCTGAGTACATGCGCGCGGTTATATATCGCGACGATACCAAACGATAAATGCCGTGGCCGTGGTTATTGTTGCATTAACAAAGCGCGCGGCGCTACGAATCCACGCGGTCGTCGTTATCATATGCGACTCTGAGGACAAAGGAGGCGCCCAACGTTTATGGGATTTTGGGTTCAATCTCGCCACGCGAAACGGATTCCCCCACCTTCGAAATCTCCCCCTGCTCGTCCTCCTCTTCTATCTCCTCGTTCTCGTCCTCGAGAGTTTCCCAATTATTACAAAAGCGACCATTCGGATACACGTGGTGGAACCGTTTTCACGTGATATTTCGAAAATTCGACGGACTTCGTCCGTACGTAGAGGCGGCTTAAGTGACAAGACGAATTTAATCGGATCGATGAAATTTCCCGATTTCGATCAGATCCAAAGGTAATCTGATGGCGACGGTAAATCGAGGATCAGTCGTTAATCGTGCGCCGATTTTTCATATTTCAAATACAAATCGCAGGGAACTATAACTCTTTTTGAATTTCAGTTAAAATCGTGGGAAGGATAAATAGCGATATCGTGCTCCAACGGTCTAGATGTACGATATATATATTAGGTATATATATATGTATATGTTCTAGCAAAAAATCGAAGCCAACAGCCCATCCAAATAATCGAATGATTGAAATAACCGATGGGAAAAATCTATTTGCATCAAGAATTTAAAGAATAGAGGATCGAATCGATCGACACATTCGTCGTTAAGTCGTATCGCGGATACGTACACCAGCAAGCCGCACCAGACACCAACAGCAACCGATGCACGTTAGATTCGTGTACGTATCGCCCGGAAATTATGCAGTCCGGCCATGCATGGAAATTGCTTCAGGGCACAGCGTTGATACGGGGCACATGTGGCAGGTTCACCGCTTCTTGGGCACGACCACTGCCGTACCAAACCCCTCTTGTCTTCCCTCCTCTTTCCTACCGCCATCACCTCGTCCACGTCCAGTATCTCCACCATCACCTCTGGCTCTTCCACCAGCTGGACCGTCTATCTCAAGCACTCTTTCTACTCCATCGACCCCAGATTTCCAAGCTATGCCGAAATAATCGCGGTAGAAAAGCTCCGGGGTGTTGTTTATGTATAATTAACTTCGTTTGTACGCCTAGTTAGATCTAGGCGACATTGCGCTAGGAAATATCCATTTGCTGATACGGAGCTGGAGATGGAGTTAGATAGAGAGATAGAGATACACGTACGCTGGAAAGGAACGGTATCGGTATGGAAGAGAAAAGAGA
>JAITYT010000944.1:252566-284128 GCA_025433975.1 Liostenogaster flavolineata | reverse complement strand
GGGGGGGGGGGGGGAGAGAGAGAGAGAGAGATGGTCGCAGGACGACACGCCGATGCGGTCGTCGTTATTGCCACTTTATTGCTCGCAAATCCTCAGCTCGGTACGCGTTCTGCCGCCTTGGGATACGAGGGTATCCTTCTTAACGGCTGTCTCGACGGGACATCGCTGTCTTCCGATCCCGAGGGAGACGGCGACGACGACGATAAGTATCGTCCATTCTTACCTTTTCTACCCGTCCACCTTATTCGCGGCTAAGACGAAAGAAATTCCGTTATTGTTGGCTCTTTTGATAGATAAACACCGTAAAAATGGTAACGATCAGTTATTCCTGGGTGCACGATACCGTTGACCTTAATTATTTTCAATGGCCTGTAGAGTTCTGATCCATATATACCAGCAAGCATGCTGGTATCACTTGATGTAGCAACTCTTTCGTAACACGGTTAATTCGGGCCATTTTAAACGCAGAGATGATAGCCCGACCCCAGACCCATTCTATCTACCAGTGCATTAGACGTGTTATGAGCTTCCTCTGTTTGATGCGGTCCTCAGAACGATGGTTCACCTGTTCGTTTTATACTATTTTTAGTTAGATGAAAATCACGTGTCACAAGGAAAGATAAGAGATGAAAGAAGAGTTACATTTATCGAAGTTTAGTTTGACGTTGATTTAAAGATCGCGTTGGACTTCGATCCCTCATTGAAGATGTATCTAAAACGATCGATTTAAAACGATAAAAATTATATTGATTCCACCTTAAATCCTTCGATGAATAGCAAAACACTTTCCCTAGAAATACCAAACGAACGATAATTATCATCAATACTATTCATCTCCTTAGAATTAGAAACGAACCATTAGTATGAACCAAACGATCGATACTTCTGAAACATTATTACTAAAGCGTTTCGCAAGCATGGGTTAAACTCGAATCTAAAAGACACGGATCGAAGGTCATTGATCGTTCCTTCTAAAGGAGACGGGACTTCTAATCGTCCAAAGGAGCAGACTCGAACGGTTTATCAGAGAAGCCTATCGGCGTCGAGAGACATTGGGTTAAGGAATTCGTGGACGTTGTCACTGACCACCACCCGACGAACTTCCTTCATGACGCGGGACTCGTATGGAAGTTTATGACGCGTCGTAAAATAGGCCCCGTAGCTGCGAGTCTCTTTCAGGTTCAGATAAAGGCGACCACAGCGGCCACTGTGAGGACGAACACGACCATGGCGTTAAGCTAGGGTTGCTCGCGTCGTGGGTGTGCGGCGAACATCGTAACGCGTTGGTGCAGGAAAGAATTTCAAGTGGCAGAAAGGGTAGGGGGTCACCCCACATCCGCCTTAAGACAATGAGAAACTAAAATAATTACTTTCTTTGCTACGGTCGTAATCGTCTCGCTGTAGGTATAAAACAAGTGTGCCGTGGTAAGCTTCTTACCAAGTAATTATGCGAACTAATTACAAATGCTCTTCCGCGTCTTTGCGAAGTATCGCACACAAAGAAAAGGAGGAAAGTTTTCTATGATAAAGTACCTAATATCTTATAATCAAGGAGCGCTGCCGATAATGTATCACGCGGCGTGTATCGATCATTTGATTGTAATGAAAAGCTAACGCGCCATGATTATCGTAATTGCGATTCTTGTCGCGATTCGGCTTTTATCGCGGGGATACGAATTTTACGGTAATTTAATTTGGTCGTTCGTCAAAGAGAAATACACAGTCACATAGAGGAAGGGTGGGAGAGTGGGAGAAAGGGATCGTATCGCGTTTTAATTTCACTATTATGGTATAGCAAAATTTGTCGGTCAAGCGTACATTACGAGTTACAAACGGTGCAATAAAATGTTTAGACAAAGTGATCGTCGCTTTCGTCAAAGTTGTTACTGCAAGTTTGATTAATTTACGTTGAACTTGCAAGTTTCGTTCGTACTTCCACTGAAAAATATCGCACGGTCTCGACAAACGAAACTCGATTTAACGATGGCGTCGAGACACGTCCCCCAGGCTCGTTTGAAAGAACGACATTAAACGTTAATTACTTCTAATTTTAACCGACCAACTTACCCAACCTAAATTTGCAAACGTTCTTCACGAGCAAAAACAAAAATGGTGCACGAAGGCAGTGTTAATTACGGCCACCGTTCAGCAGTCGCAACAGAGCCAAAAAAGGAAAGGAGTCCTGCTTCGTATCCGCGTAGGGAGTTATGCATACCATAGACCGAAAAAAAGAACGATTTAACCGTACCCTTGACTGGTTTAACCGTAATGCAACGAAGTTAGAAAGAATCGAAAAATAAAAGCAGGAGAAAGAT
Source organism: Liostenogaster flavolineata (assembly GCA_025433975.1). Classification (NCBI taxonomy): domain Eukaryota; kingdom Metazoa; phylum Arthropoda; class Insecta; order Hymenoptera; family Vespidae; genus Liostenogaster; species Liostenogaster flavolineata. Next base: position 281,813 of record JAITYT010000944.1, on the reverse strand, counting down.
GCGAAAACTTTGAAGAGAATTCAAAGATAAGATAAGACATTTTTAAAATAATCCATGTAATCGTTGGATAAAACGAAAAGTATTTGTTAATTGCTTATGTACCATACATGCGTCATCCTGAAAAAAAAATTAAAAAATAATTACACTAAAAAATAAAAATTGTAATCATTATCGTTACATTTTATTTAATTAATTCAGCTTAAATATCAATTTATCGAGAAGAAAGGCCTGTACAAGTATCCATTGCTATCCTCTGATCAAAATCGATCGAATGCGAGTCTACTCGATTTACAGTGAACACAATTCGATGCAGTAGATAATAAAATAGAAAGATGAAAAACCCTACTGTCGACGTTGTTGGTCGTACAATTTTGTCAGATCGAAAAGAAAAAGTTAAGCATAGATAGGAGCATTGCTTAGTGCACCGACTATTCGTGATAGGTCACCCGTATCCATGACACGGGAACGTGTAAACTTGCGGCTGTAACAATTTCGTGAGCGAATAACGCGAGTGCCTCTAGAATTACGTACGACTGGTGCGCGTTATGTGTTTGTCTGTCTGTGCTTGTATACGGTGCTTTAAACTAGAATAAATCGCTTTACCTAGGCAACGTTAGGAAGAAGAGAAACGCGAGAAAAACAAATACAATAAAACATGACGAAGTTATGCTCCAGTGATAGAGTCATTGACTTCAAATAAAATTAGGAAATGGAGATAAGGAAAAGCGGAGCTTTTGTTGGAACGTGTATATATCAATATAAATAAGTGGATGTACGGTTGGATGTATTTTCAACTGGTCTTAGGCTAAAACCTTTTAGCTGTTCAACGAAGAAAAGGGTTACTTTTTTCCCAACGAGAAATAACTCCTAGACAAATTAGAGTTTCATTTCTAACAGAAATAAGGGGCGTTTTTAATGCAAGATCGTTGGCCCAACAATGAGAACAAACGCGATCACTTAAGAAGGATGGGAACGAAAAAGCTAAAGTATCGCGTTGTTGAATCGACGGACGAGTAAGAGAAGAGAGACGGATAGAAAAATGGACGGAGAAATGTAGGGAAGGGTGGTAGGAGATAGAATAAACGAGAAAGAGCGAGAAGGACATCTCGAAGTTGGGCAATGACGCGATTATTTAAGTCCAAATGCCGACATTTTTTCCCCTCCGAAACTATTCCAACAGGAGCCATTAAGGTTTGGAACGGCCGAGACGTTAAACCGTACCGGCGGCCAACAGCTAGACCGTGGGATACGACACAACTTTCGTCTTTTACGAGAAGTCTCACCCTTTGGATATAGGAAAGCTTTAAATACGCCAGAAACTCGCCTCTTCCAACTTCAGGGTACATTGGAGCTTGCTTGCTCACAATTTTGCCAAGCCGAAAATACGAAGTGGGAAATGCGATGCCGCGCGCATTTAAATGAACCGATCTCGCAGCTAAGTATTCTCATACATTACGTTAGGTTGTGGTGCCGCGAGTAGTGCGATATCGCGATTGCCAATTTCAACTGATTGTACCCTGGCTGCGAATTTGTCCTTATTTTACTTCTTTGCTTTGAAGTTGTTAATTTTCTTTAGACAGTGTTATTTTTGGACAGGATTGGTATTAATATTTAGATCAATTTTATACAAATTCTTGTTGCATTCGTTTCTCACGTTTATTCGATTAGTTAGCACGTTGAACCATGGGATAATACATCTTTTCGCATTCCATCGATTCCATCATTTAGATATTTCAACTCGTCATTTTTTTGCAACAATGTCGTTTTGAAGCAAAACTCTGTCTAATGAAGGAAAAAACTCGTCAACCATTTTATGTGTATATTTGATAAAACTTTGATCGATAAACTTCTTACGGATGACAACGAAATTTTCGTCCAAGACCATGATTCGATTTGAACATCTTCTTGATTTCAGTTTGATCGAGCACACGACTGTATAAAATTCGTTTTTAGCATCCTTGAAGTACATCGGGCGCACGTGAAATTCGCAAACGACGACAGGCCGGCAACGAATCAGAAATCAAAACGCGTTCGAGTGAATACAATGTATCGATTTCAAGCGCGTGCAAAGAGCGAAGGCGAACAAGAAACTACCGCAAACAGCGGATAACCCTATTAAACTTTTACGATTTAAGTTTCCTTTCGTTTCGTGGCCGACTGTACTCTCTACTTCAGCTCCTCCATTGCACATGGATCTGGATTCGTTGATGGTGGATGTCGATGTTTTCGGATCAAGAGAAAAGCTTCTTTCGTCGTCGATGTTGAAGCAAGGACTGAAGAGTAGCGCTAGGTTAACTGGTGTAGTGGTAGTGACCGATCGTGTTTTCGACCACATATGACAAAATACGACGAGTTTGCCAGATGTAGGTGGGTCACGTTTGAGACTCGTTGCTTATATATTGCGTCGTGGAATTCGAGACAGCTATTGTCCAACTTCGATCAAAATCGACCCAGCAGTGATCCAGTAGTGATTTTCTAGAGCTAACGTTAAAACTTTCATTTAACATTTCTATCACTAGATTAGAATCGATCGTGGATCTTCGTTATTTACAAAGTTCTGATAACGGGTGATCAAGAAAAAGTATTAAGCCTTTTAAAGTCAAAATCTAGGAAAATAAGGGCTCCTAATATAATTATTGAATCTTGATCCACATGATTTCGTTATTGTTTTCGACCATATATCGAGAAAGATCATGTGGCCTCGATCAAACTCCAAAAAACTTGCTGAGAAATGCGTCAATCGATAATGACTGCCTTAAACAGTATGATAGAAGATATTTGATCCATTGACTGTAATAAATTATCAAACAAATGGAAGTAACGATTTCCATCCCGGAAATACCAAAAAACCAGGGATACACCATTGAGCCTCCTTAATTCAAAATTATGAACATTACTACACCTAAACTGCGATTCTTTCTCGTGTACGATTGCAAGAGCTAACATTTGTCCCAAAGAAGTTCCTACGTGAAAAATCCTGGCAAACTTGTCACTTCGTTCTCGCGGTCGTATTCCGCGACGTGAAATTATTCTTATGTTCTGTAATTTTCCTTATCCTTTCGCTATTCTTCTTACTTTTCGTCTTACGTGTTACCGTTACTCTTGATCTTTTTCTTCTTTCTTTCTTTGTGGTCGTCCCTTTTCGCGCTCCTTCTCGGCCAGCACGGTTTCAAAGTCCTTCTCGTTGATGGTACTCCCAAACCGAACTCTCCGCCGGCAGTAAAGTGAGTCATGATCGTGAATCATCGCGATGGTTCCGTGCTCGGCACGATTTTGCCTTCCTCTTCTCCAGCGATCCTGACCACGAAATATGAGTGGGGAAGTGTTCATCGTTGAGCCAAAGAACGGGAGCATGAACTATGGTGACGGTTTCCTCGAGACAAGCCGAACGTAGGAGAGAATGCCATAAAGTCAAGGAGAAGATACAATGAAAATTCGGACTTAACGTTCTTGTCGCGTGAACTTCTTCCTTTTTCTCCGGTGCTTCTAAGCGAAATTTTATACGACCATACAAAATATCACATCGTCATTTTACTCTTGTCATTACGATAATGTATTCCGTCGTAATTAGCAAACACGTTGAAGAATGATTATTATCGTCGTTGTTATTAGAAATAAATACAAATCTAACACTGCTTTTTTCACTAAAATTGTACGAGGTTATTTACAAAAATGTTTCAACCATATAATGGTTGAATCGTGTTGTCTGTGCCCTTACGTACCCTAATATAATAAAGTATTCTAAAATCAGCGAATTCGTTAAAGAACAATTATTATCGTCATGGCTAACGATCCAGAAGGTCAATGCTTCCAAAAACGATCGATAATAACTATTATCATTATTGCGAAGAGCAAATATCTCATTTTAACAACAGAGTTTTATCAATTTGCTCTCAGAATTGCGCTTTCTTTTGCGAACGCGCCTCGAGCCATCGGACCGCATTGATATTCGACCGTGTCCATAGCAAAGAGGCGCCAATTTATTCAACGTAAAAAATATGAAAAAGCACCTCATCCCCGGGCTATCCGCGGACACTAAGCCGATCGTGGGTTTGACAATTTTTCGTTGGATTTTCCTTGCTTCTTTTATCTTAACTCCCCGTGGAGTTTGTTGCAAAGCAGCCGTCCGTCGCTGTCCTCCTTTCCCTCCTCTCTCTTTGTAGCATCCCCTCCCTCTTCGTTCCAGCAAACCATCCGCTTTGACCCTCCTTCTGCCTTCGTACCTCTCGATTTTCAATCCTTTCACGGTATCCCGCGTCTGATCAAGAATAAAATATTATTCCCAATAAAAGACCTTTCCGTTATTTATGACGGCAAATTCGATCCAGCGGGATGCCGCATACGCGACGACGCGCTTTAATATCGCACCGCGTCGAGAAAGGAACGTTACATCGATTGCGTGATCTTACCAATTGAATTAGATTATTCCGATACGCTCTGGGATTATATCTACCATGGCACTTGTTTCGCATCGATATAATTTCTGCAGACTGGATTTGTTCTTGCCTCGAGGTGCTGAAATAATTTACGATGCTACCGCAATGTTATTAGGAAAAGCTCGAATTTCTAGTTCTATCGTGTCTCCTCCAGGTGTCTATCATCTGTAATCAACCTATTTTTACATTTATACGATCTTGATTATTCGAGATCCGAAACCTTACGTTCGAACCGTGCTGCCAGGCGTTTCGACCGCCATTTTGTCGGTGTAAGGTGCGAACGTTTTAAAATGGCGTATCGTCTAACGCAAGTGCACACGATTATTTCGACCGACGATTCGTTAGCATATTGATGACAGTATTTAGAATCTTATCATCTGATTAGTCTCTTATTGTCGAGTACCTTTTCATTAATATTATTTCCATTAAAATATTGTCGCGAAAACTTTATATCGTAGCGTAAATATAATAACAATAGTCTTCTATATTATTCCTGCACGTATTCCATTCGAAATTTAAAAATTAAATTCCCTAGAATTTTAAGATAGAATTGCTTAGAAAATAAAATTAAATATCTATTAAAATGAAAACATTTTTACATTATATATTTTTACATAAATATACATTGATCTCTAAATTCGAGGACTAGGTTGTATCGAGCGTCACTCGACACTCTAGTAAAAGAGATTTTAAAAAACCACGTGGTTGAACACCACGTCGCGTGTCATTCGATGCGTAAGTCGAACGCATGCCTAACATAAGCGCAGCGTGTCGAGCAAAATTCATTTACCTTTTGGTAATCGTGGGCAGTGGCGGGTTACTTTATACTCACGACAAGCTCTGATTGCGTGCGTAAACGCGCTAGCCACAGTAACTGCGGATATAATTACGATATAATGCACCGTAAAGCGTTTTACGTCTTTTTCATCGTCGCGTCATCTATCGCGTGTTCTCCGCCATAAGTGGCGGACATTACCGTTACATATTTACAGCGACCACTGCAGCCAAGGAATAACCGTCTAATTACTAATTCACGTTATGCCCGCCTCGCTTTCCTCCCAGGCCGATTATTCTTCTCCCTCCTTCCTTGTTCGAACCATGAACGCGCTAAAAACCGAGAGTCGCGTGACCTGACGTCGTGCACTGATTGAATTATCCGCGCTTCAACGATGTCACGTTGTCGCACTTCTCTCGTGACATTTTCGAATCGAGTCATCTTGCGTCGTTGCTTCCAACGAAAACGTCATCATTTATTTTTAATGTCGCTTATTGTATTTCTGTAACATTTAAAGTGTAATTTAAAAAGATGGTGGTTCTCGATGAACAGAGGATGTATTCGCAGAATTTTCGTTAATGCTAAAGCGTTTGGTACTTAGCGCAGCATAGTCGTGTAACAAACTTAAGACTAAGTGTGAGATTTATTAGATCTGGATATGCTCTAAAACTCTACGAAAAATTCATAAATGCGTTCAGTTCTTTCGTTGGCGTGTCATTGACTTCTACGAAGGAGGAGAGAAGAAAATATCCGATTTACTTTGCTCGAAACTTTCCGTGAACGCGAACCATCTAAAATCCTATTCTAATCGATCTCACACATACTCGTACATACGTACACACTTTCTTTTCCTTTCTTCGACTGAGAGTCGACGCACGACAGCCGTCACATAGGTAACCGACGTGCGTCGACGGATGTCGAAACAACCAGTCGAACGCGCCGTTAAAACGACGGCAGTCCGAATTAATTCAGTCTCGTTTACACGCAATTTCAGTCTGGAGATAGCGCGTCAGATGGCAAGGGCGCGGGACATTTGTTCGTGATCGCTTCATTTTCTCCTCTACCAAAATAAAATGATTTATTGTCGGGTCGCATGGTGCACAATTGCGGTCTTTGACCGACGTATATCGATCGTGACAACGAATCTCCACTTCGAATACTTTGCCAATAAAATGTATCGCGCGAACTATGTACGTTCCTATCCGTACCTTCCAACGCAGAAGTTCCGATTCACGGCCGAATATCCTTTTCCTGTGACATGCGCATCCGACAATCTCGAAATACGCCTTAATACATGTCATACTTGCCATAGTTAATTTTTTTCTATATTTGTTTCGCCTTCAGAAACAAAGCACACAGGATCGTTTGGAAATAATCAGAGTAAGAATCAATCTACAAAAGGATAAAACCAAGTAATTTTGTCGCACTAAGATTGGAAAGATGTTCATATTTGTATTGTAGAGATTGATAACAAAGGTGATTACATCAATTCAAATTGATGTACTTTTCGGTCCCTTTAATGTTTGCGTTTCTAAATATTTGAACGTGACGTACTTTTTCTAGGGATCATCGTCATCCTCGTTATCGATATCATTCTTCGACAATCCAGAAATTAATTTGTTCATTTTGGATAAATTTAGTCGTTCGATTCCTACGTCCGGACAATACGAAGAAGTTCGTAAAGTCGAGAAGTCGAGAAGTCGAAGCGAAAAGAAGGAAAAGGTCCCTTTGCTTCGTTCCGCACGACAGAATTTATGAAGTCGATCCCATTGGGGCGTGTGCCTGCCGTCTAAGAATTTGTCAAAAGCGGCGGTCGCGCTGGATACTGCGGAATTAAAGGAGCGCGCCGGCTACGGCGACTACGGCGCGTCGGTGGTGGGGATAAGCGGCCTTAAGGCCGCTCGGCGGACGAACGAACGGAGGAGTAGGAGACGCGAAGAGTGGGGAGGCTCTGGGCCGGACGACATTCGGCGGCGAGATTGGCTGAAAGAAAAAGAGAAGTACGAAGCGGTGGCTAGCGAGAACCGAAGAAAGAGCGCTTTGCCACGAGTGTATATAAATATCGTGGCATTGTGGGAAGACGACGGATCGACGTGGTCGCTCCCTCGTATCTTCGACTTTTTATTTTCCTACGACGATTTGCGCGACGGTCATTCGCCTTACGCGCAATAGCTGCATATGCATGGCGAAACACGATCGTATATTTCGCGAATTGGAGTCGCCGCTGTCGATCGGACGACCTTAGATCCTTTCTGGTCGGGTGTCGAGTGCCACTCGACAGAGCTTAGCTCAGTACGGACTCGCTTTCCAAATATATTACAAACGAAACGAAAAGATAACGGCTTGTAATAAAGGAGAATCGTGTGTGTCGAGTGACACTGTATCGATCGTTACTTGACGTACAAAATTTTGGTGTTATATTCATTTGTGTATATGCGAACACAGCCTACCTTAGTATCAACTTGCGTGTTGAGTAACATTCGACATTTAAAATTCTCTCTTATTTCAAAGTATTCTCTTCTCATTTTATCGGTACGTGAACAGTTCTCATTCTTAAATCCAGAAGGATTTAAGCATTAAATTCCAAGTTGGCTACTGGAATCGAGGCAGAAAAAATCCGGTTAAAAAAAAAGGGTTAATGCCCTAACCCGATGGAAGTGTCAGCGTCTCGTGACCTTTCCCTTTCTTGGCGCGAGCCTTTTTTTCTCTCCGTTTGTGTTGTAACTTTTTGAGCGGCATAAGACCCTGCGCGTCGTACTGCCGTCTTACTCTTCATTTTTGCGTTGAGCCAGTGTCGATGTAACGATCACGCTGCACGATTGACGACGCAGTTCCTCTAAGCGACGTTTGCGGACCACCATCGATATGTTTTGTTCGATTCGATTGGCGTGGGATCGAATTTCGCATGCGTTCTCGATGCTGGATGGTCCATTGAGATTCATGACGGTACGTGTTTGTTTTCTCTTGCCTTTCCTTTATCGCGTCGAAGCGCGAGAAATCTTATGGTTCGTTTCGACAAACCTGCACGAATTGTGAACTGAATTGATCCATTCTAAGCACGAAACCTGCCGACATTTTGTATATACCTGTCTTAGGTCCAAAGGTATACACAATCCCTAAAAAGAAAGCAGTTTAAAGCTACCGACGGTATTTCTCGATGATAATAGGAACACCGAGCAAATAGGTTCTCTGTCATGACTGCAGGCTAACGAGGGAAATAAATGACTGATATTTGATTCACTTCGCGAATACACTACCTCGTTTAATACGCGTAAGCATTAATTCAAATGTAAGCAGAATTAAGTCCAACCAACAGCCAACCATTTACATTCTTAATTGGACGAATTTGCACGGAAACGCTGTCTATTTTTACATTTAAAGGAATTTACGAATAATTCCGATTCGCCAGCAAGGCATAATTCGAAAATATCTCTAGAACACGATTTCATTTATTCATTGTCAGTTAATTCGCGTAGCGTCTTAACATCAATGATTTAGTCGTTCGTCTTCATTTATTTAAGAGAAATTAAATTTTTCACTTCTTCATTTTACAAAATAGACGACCTGGAAACGTCGAATCTTATACTTAAATATTAAAAAATAATAATAATTAATGGTTCGCTTTTGGAAGTTGTTCAACAACAAAATTAAAATAAAATCGTGATAAAAAGGAATTAGGACGAATTATCTACGTCAACTCCAAACGAATAACGAATCGTTCATTAACTGTTAGATGCGCTTCGTCTTCGAGTGGTACGAAAATATAAACGTCATGGCGCCATTCACGTATTCCAAAACGTCGATTTGGTAGCGGACGATATCGATGTCGAGAAGCAAAAGTTTGAAGGCGTTCCTCGTCGATATTCGATCGAGCGCCGTCTTTCATGAGAGTTCTTTCAATGATGGTGGCAGAGTGGATGTAAAACAAGTTCTCTCTCACGGAGAGACGCGCAGTATTCGATCCTCGCGCATTAGATGATATGGGAGCCACAGCTCGCTAGAATATTATTTACATATGGCGGCGGCGTCGGTGGAGAAACGGATGCGCAGGATGATGTATAAGAGAGAGGAAGATAGGACTCTCCGTTCGTATATAGGACAGCACTAGAGTAAAAGAGAAAGAAAGGAAGTTGGGAGGAAGAGATAGAGAGAGATAGAGAGAGAACTCTCTGTACGTAAATAGGATAGTGCGATAGAGAAAATGGGGAGAAAAAGTGATAGGAAAAAAAGAGGGAAAAAGAGACAATTCTCCGCAAGGGGGGAGGGGGTATGTCATTCGTACGTACACGCAACGGCGCATGAAAGAAAAAGAGAGCGAGAGAGAACGGGTCTATACTATCCGTACGAAACGGTAGGAGAGAGACAGAGAGAAGCCGATGAGCATACGAGGATCATAGGGCGATGGAAACGCATGGCTTCTCATTGCGATTCATACGAGTACGTGCGCGTCGAGGAAAACAATTCGATTCGCCTCGAATTGTTCCGTGAACGTTGAAACGCCTCGTAACGAAAAATCGTCGAATTTCGAAGGGGAAAAAAAGGAATGCTCCGAATCTCGAGCGTGTCGATATAAAATCGTCGTCGTTTTCCTCGTTGTTTCCATCGTAGTTGTGATATTTAACTAAAGAAGAATTTCATGCGGGTCAATCGTTCTGTCGTCGCGTTTGAGCCTACAACCGTGAAAATGGATATGAATTCCTTTGAAATTCCATACGATTCGGATACGAGCGAATATTTTTTACGCGAGAATTCCACTTTTAATTTTTTTTCTTTCCGCGCGATAGAAGGAATAGGAATTGAAACCGAATAGAAAACTGATTCCACGTCTCTTCGAAAGACTATTCTTTTTGAAGGGTCTGATGGCGTGATTCCAAAAATGCATAGTTTTTTCAATTAAATCGAGATTACCTTTCTTTCAATTTTCGAATAAAAAGTACTTTCGTGTTTTAGAAAAATTTTCTAATGCATAGAATTTTACAAGTACCCAAAATATGAGGCAAAATTTTAATGCGAAAATTTCATTTTTTTAATTTGATCTTAAAATACGAAACTACTTTTTACTCGACCCAATTCGACACCGTTCCGAACATAAACCGTTTTATCATTATCAGTTCGAGTTCGAGAAAAGTGTGCACGATTCATGGGATCAGAAGGATCCTCGACGTTCGATTTCAACGTAATTTCTTCGTCACAAAGAATTCGTTCCTCGCTGCATTCACCTTGCAATTTCTAACGTCGGTCATCGACGATTTCTCCAGTACCCATTCCCTTCTAGAGACTCTCGAGACACCTGCCCGTCGTTTTCATTCCGTTTCCAAACGAAATTCGCAAACTTACATCGTCGTCGTCCTCGAAACTCCTCGAAAATCCTCGAAAGCGCCTGATGATAAAGTCCATCTTCAAACATCTCCTTTCTATAGATTTCCTTTTTGTTCTCCTCTCTTTTTACCTTTTATTTTCTGTTTTTCTTAATTTCTTTCTCTCTCTTTCTTTATTTCCCTTCGTATCCTCACGATCGAACTTCCTTAAAAGTATATTTTGCATTGTATAAAGCGCAAATCCTCCTCCTACCGTGCAACTCGTTTCACGAGTCCTGTCGTAAACTCGAAAATTTATATAAGCTGCGCAAGCATCTGTACGCGCTGTGCGCTATGTGTCGTTGCAAGGGGGGAAAAATCGGAGAAAATTACGAGCCTTCTTGTCTCGTTCTCATCTGAACGACATAAATCCTGAGAAAAATCGTGCGTGGGTGTTCGAGCGGATAAGTAACGAAGCTGACACTCGGTTGGAAGTTGGCGTCGTCTTGTCGCGTTTCGTGCGAAATTCCGTGCGAATTGGATCCGTCGATCGATGGATCTTTATTTATGTTATTTATAACTGCAGATTATGTTGCGTAAATAAAAGATATCGATACAAAAACGAAGATAATTTGCAAGTACGTTTTTATATTTTTTAAGAAATTATCGAATTGACATTATACCGTACAGTTGACACATCAATACTAAACGTCGTTTGCCAAACTGTCATACCCAAAAATATCTGAAGATCGATGAGATCGTACAAGCACCCCCAGAAGCATTTAACATCATCGATAGCAAGTTCAACGTACTTGGCCTAGCATCACTCACCCCTTCCATCCTACCTACGTTCGTTCTGCGATGGAACAGGTAAGTCCGTGCGTTCTTGAACGTTTCCGTCGAACAAAGGAGATTCCCGCTCGTAAATCACGCGGGAAAAGTCGGCAAAGCAGTCGGATAATCGTCGGGACGTTCCTCTCGAAGCACCGAACGGAATCACTGAAACGATCGCGGGAAACGCGTTCGTCTTACGCGATTACGAAGCAGCGGACGAACGAAGCAAAGAAGAAGACAGGAAGAAACCAACTCGGACCTCCATCGACGATCGATCTCGAAGAGACATCGACCTTGTCGAGGCTTGATTTATGACACCGTGAGGAAAATCAACAGTAGTTTGATGTGTCGCCGCGAATCTCTTCTACTTGGTCGAGAATTCGCCGCAGTGGCGAAGCAAACCGTGGGGGATGAAGGTGGAAGAAGAGACTGGACCTGGGTCGTAATGAAGGGGAGGAAGAGCGAGGTAATCGACGTAAAGGAAGGACGGAATGCAGCAAAGGGGAAGAAGTAGAAGCAATAGAATGGAAGTCTAGGTAGTTAGGCCACGAATGACGTGACAAACTGCCACCGTTCTTTCTCGAATGTGATTTCAGTTGTCCGTTGGCCATTGAGAACACGAACAAGGTATAATTCACCATTATCCGTCGCTAGAGTGATCTCCTTGTATGGGCATTTACCCATTGCCTGGATGAGGTGATCTCACTCGTCTTGCTCCACCTGAATTAAGGTTCCTCGTGTTCGTGGATACGACGACCTTCCGTACTCGTGGAGTCGTACACTTCCCAAGATGTTCTTTTAATTTTTAATTGTTCTCCTTTTTCGTCTTCGTTGGTGGCAGCAATAACTGTAGGGGTTAAAGCGATCATGGAGATAAAAGTCGAGAGCGAATATGGAGTGACCATCGGTTGATGATCGGATAAATAATGGTCTACGTTTAGAGTTCACTTTTTTGGGAGGACGAACAACACGGTCTATCGGATCAATTTTAAAGAATCCTTTACATCGTTTGATTTGATCCACCTTTTAGAGGGATGACTTACCTTGTAAATCAAGAATGATTTGTTATGGTTCGTGTATAGTGTTTACATGTCTTCTACACGCTGGCCATAAAACGAGATCCTACGTCACGCACCCAACTCACCAATTCGGTCTCGTGTTATCGTAGGTGTCAGTTGGACTCCTCTCGACACTGTTCCTCATCATTACTTCTTCTGGCCTTGCATGATTCAGCAAAGATTCTAGGATCCCCGGGCGAATATCTCGCCACACGAGACTCGTTCTTCCTAATGAATCTCCGCTTACTAGATAATTCTAACGACGAAGTAACCCACCCACGTCGCTTGGATAAATCTCTCCAAGTTCTCATACAAACCAGCGTAAATGAGTTCCACACCGAAACGGAGGGAGACGACACGCGTTAGCAAAAGCACGTTACTGGGCCTGATCAAGATGGAAACGAAGTAAAAATCCTTTTTCCTCCATTCGATTGTACAATAATCCGCACGTCCGTCTGCTCTCGCGTTATCGCGTTACACAATCGTGTTTCGCACACGCCTTTCCTTTCTCCCCTCCCCACGTACAATCGGTGTTTAATCTGATATCTCCCTGGCCATTCATAATCATTCCTCAATAATTTCAGCGTAGCAAACCTATTGGCCGTCAGTGGAGTTAGCCTTTGCGATTCGACGCACACGCGTTTACTTTCACGCGTACGTAGGCGCGTCGATACATCGCTTTGCTGCTGTTTACCATGTCACTGGCGTTCGTCGCCTCCTGAGCGGCCTTTGCATACCGACTACCACGTACTGGGATGCAAATATGTGTGCCCGTCTTCCATGCCATAGTCACAGCGTTCTAGCTGCGTTTCGCACTTTATCTCGCGTAAAATCGATCGAATTCGACCACTTGTCGAAAAGAAAATTGTCATGTAGGATATCTTACGGCGGATGGAGCGTACGTATTTCTTGTCGATCGAGAGGAAAACACGTGGAGAAAGAAGAAAGAAAAGCAATTGTTTGGATCCTTTTGGATCTCTTGGATTTTTTATTATCATTAATTGTTCGTCGATGTATACGCAAACATCAATGCAAATTAGGAATAAATTTTGAATTGACGTTCCGACGTATCCGAAAGATGTAAAGTGTAGTTTATCTTCCTACGTGTATTCTACTTCTCTCTCTTTCTTTCGAATTATCGTAACAACGCAATTACTCAATCCGTAAAGTTAGACTCTACTCGTTGGTCATGAAACTGTCGTTGTCGTCTTAACGATCAGTCGCTGAACAACAAAGCATTCAGTACGCCCGATAGGTAGAAATTCTCCATCGGGTCAACGCTAACGAACCGATAAACATGTCTACGGCGGCAGGAACGATTCGAAACGGCGTAAAGCCGGTTAGTGTGATCGCGGTGAGGTTTCTTCTCGTGAGAAAGAAAAGCAAGGAGGATTCGTTCGTTCGTTTATCCGTTCGTAACACGGAGTGATTTAACGAACGCCTGTACTAATGGCGATATCTCTGATAAACGCTTTAGGTTAGGTATCTACCTACCTAGCTACCTCCCTAGCCATCAACCACGTACTCTCTCACGCCAGCCGACAAATCGACCTGATGAGCTTCATTTGCAGTCGACTTGCGTTTAATCGGTATCACTCTCCTCACCTGTGGATTTTTCCCGCTGTTTCAAATACAAAGAGACTGCTGCTGACTTGGATCCTTCCTCTTTGCGATGCTGTGCCCAACAGAGGAACACCCAAATTATTCTTGCTTCGACACTTTAATTGCTCGTTCTGAACGTGTTGAAGGGTATCTAAACTGAAGAGTACCGCCTTAAATAATTTATAATTTCTTTAAAATTATTGCGAAAATTCCGAATTGGTCATCATTTCTGAGGTCCAAGAATCTCGTTGAATATTCCATAAAAATGCATTGGTTATTTTGCAGGAACGGATTTTAAATACACGAATGCATATCGTGCTTGCAACGCCAATCGATTAAGAATTATCGAGATTCTTCGAGTCGTTTAGAAAGCCTGTAGGTATGAATTTACGACGAAATGATTCGTATCATCTCGAAAACATTCGACACATAACCGTCGAAATTTCTGCATGATGCATGCGTATCTATGGGGTTTAGAAGTGCAGCATGAGAGTAGGAAGGTTGAATCGTAATCCGCATAAATCGTGCAAATCGCCTAAAAGCCTGAAGCCGCTTTCATTGTTTTAGTTCGACGGCAATCGACGAGCGACGCGTGACGATGACCCAAGAGTCAATTGGTATGCCGCAGCCGCGATTTAGCCGATCCGTCAGCGAGATTTGTTGCAGTCGCGCTCTATCGAACACGAAATTAAGAGAATTAGTCTTACGCTTTGTCGATAAACCTCTATATGTCGACGCGTAAACTCCCATGAACTAAATCATCGTGTTACTTCATTCTTAAATCCTTTCGAAATTGATTTTTAAATTAGACATGCTTCTACACAAAATATAAACGTAGTTAACGAGCAAGAAAAGACGCGTTTGTAATGGCTCGTTGTTACTACGACATTCTCACGTTTCGAGAAAAACTACGCGTTAAACCGTCAGAAAACGTCAGAACGTCCAACGTTCAAAGAAGAATCATCATGAGGGGGATTAAGCAGCTAAATCGAACGGCGAATCCGAGCTGGCAAGGGAGCGAACAACGAAGCTCAGGATCAAACGGTTTGGCTGGAAATCGGCCGGAGGCAGAACGAGAGACGAAAAACGAAGTAGAAGAAGCCGACGAAGAAGAGAAAGAACAAGAAGAAAGAGAAGAAGAACGAGCTGAGCCTGTCCAACAGTCGATGTCACCAACGCCAAATAACGCGCGGGTAATCACGATTTAATGGCTCAATAACGTCTGCCATTGCACAGTGACGCGGGACACCGAAACGATTTATCGGTCCCGCCAGTCAATAAATTCAGGTTTTGAGTTGTATACGAGGGTCTGTGTGTCCAGAGGCGTGCGCGCGCGCGCTCTTCGTCGCATCCTTAAATCTCAAAGTCAATGCGCCGTATTCGGTGGACCAACCAAGCCACGGATCAACGAATGTTAAAGCGACGACGACCGTTTATAGGTTAGGAAGGAAGAATAAGAAAAAGGAAGGGACAACAGGGATGACCAGGACCAAGACGACGACAAAGAAGAAGCGCAATAACGTTGCTTCGTAACCGCCTCGATGTCCTTTCGGTTCGTTCTTCCTTTTATGTTCCGATTTCTTGCATATATGTATGCGCGCGTCTACATACGTATTATTGCGTTTAACTCGCCACCTGCCAAGGGTATCCAATCGACGGTTTCTCTATCTCACTGTTCATCGATGGTGTACTTGCGCTTTAAAATAATCACAGTGACAAGTACTGGCTTTCGAGAAAGTTTACCCGATATTTATGCATTTTTTACAATATAAAAGAAGAAGAAGAGCAGAAGGGGTGAAGGACGTCTCAAGAGTCCATTGTCGAAAGAATCACCTGACGTGAGTGTCAGGTGGCTATGAGTTTTCTTGGTTCAAAGTATTGCGTAAATATTGAATGAAATGGTAGATCATAAGTGAGGTCTAACTTCCAAGTATTCAATTTTCAACGAAAAAACGAAGAGTCCTACATTCTTTAATTCTCTTTCCCTCGACATTTTCAATCTTACCAAAAATAAGAGCAAAATCGGGTGAACATGTTGACATCGGTGAATGAATGAAAGTCTTGGCCATAAAAGTAACAGGATGATAGACAAATAAGGTGGAACAAGAAGAGGAGTGAGAGGGAGAGAGAGAAATAATAGGACCCCATGCCGAGATAGGGAATTTGTAGGTGTGTGCGTGCCGACAATAGTTAAGGGCCATAATTACGGTTTAAATATGCATGCCGGATGCCCCTGTCGAGACTGACTGTTCCATATTCAACGATTAAGTGTGATGTACGAGTTTTGAGTGTTGCGGCATATGAAATAGGCGTGATCGCAACTGCGGGTGTCGCCGCGGCCTACTCCCCCCTGATCGGTCGTTTGATCGTTCTACGTTTCGGATAGTCCAGAATGCCGCGAACGTCATTGCACTCCTTCACCCTCCACCTTCCTCTCTTCGATAAATTTTGCAGCTGATTAATATGCAAAGACATACTCCCATACACACACGCGTGCTCGACGTATTTAGAAGGAAACTTCGTACATCCTTGCATCTGTGAGAATTCCTCATACGTGTGGAAAAACCGTACAGAGGCTAATTTTGGCATCATTTTCAAAGAGAAACGATATTTCGTCGGCGGCTGACGAAGCGATTAGCATAGTCACCTGACACGTGAGACATCGTAATTAGATCCACTGCTTCTAGAAAAACTTCTATATTTTCCACTTTTTAATTCACTATATCTTGAAGTTCGAATAAAGTAAAACTCATAACCCAAGACCAAAATGATTTTATGAGAAGAAAAATGAAAAAGCTACAGTTAAAGGTTGATCGACATTTCGGTAATACATCGTTTCTTTTAATCCAAATATTAGATCGCATCGACACCGGCTGAACACCACGAACTTATCTTAGCACGATGAGCTCGAAAGATCACCCGAAGCGAAGAAGTAAAACGAGACGCGAAATGTTTGCTAAAACGATGCCTTAACCGTGCTAGGGCATCGCGGATCTCCGTAACGGTTATTGTTTATCACGATCCGAGTCACGCCCCAACGAAGAACACGATCGGCCAAAGTTCGTCTACGTGTTGTCGCTCGACATTCTTCCCCCATTTTTTTTAGCGAAAGGGCAGGAACACGCGATTAACCTCGTTATCATCGTAACCATTATTGTCTTTACCATTAGCATTACCGTTGTCATTATCATTACCATTTTATTCAACGTCATCGTCATTATATCGAACACCCGAAGGCGCCTTCCTAAGCGGCTTAGTTAGCTAACCTACGCTTTCTAGCATCACCGACGGGGTTTATCCACATTTTACTTACTCCTATTACACTTTTGGGAGGTTAGGTTATAAACTTTCATAGTGGCGAAGTCAGGAATATCGTCTCTCGATTTTCTTCTCCTCTTGATAATGACCAGACTAATAGGCAATTGGGTATGCTGATCAAGAAAAACAATGATTATGGATTTAATTACGTAACAATTCCGTGATCTTCAACGAAAAACTTAGAAATATTTAGGGTTCCAATCCTAGATAACGATATTCGACGTCAAAGATGTTGTTGCGTTCAAGCTTAAATGACGTCGAATCTCCATATAATTTCGAGTATTTTTCGTGGGCCGTCCCACCGCCATCTTGTTTCGCGACAGTTCGGTGCTCTGCCTTCATCGTCACCCTACGATGAATAAAATTATTTCGTTCGACATCACCATGTACTGTGAGTTTGACAAAAAATGTACGTCTAAATATCATCTTAAAGTAATACGTCTTGGATCATCGATCGAAAGCCATGCAACTGTAAGTAGGATTTATTTGAAATCGACGCTGGTGCCTATTTATTTAGGAGACGAGAAGAATGAACCGGAAGCGAAAAGAGATAGCAAAATCAGAAGACCCCGTAGAAAAACAAACGAAACAGAGAGTAACATCGACTAACTAAATTTGAAAGTAGTTAGCTTTATTGATCGATACTAACAAATTTTTTATTGTAACAAAAATACGTAACTTGAAAGTTTCCATGAATCTCCGCGACGGCAATACGATGCAGGAGGAAGGGAGAACGCAGAGGCAAAGAAATGTGTACGCGCAAACGCGATACCGTGGAGAAATGAAAATCTTTTACGGCCGGCAGAATGTTCGGTAGCACTTGCGAGAGATACAGGGAAAACGTACGACGCTGAATCCATTACAATACCTCCATCCTCGTAAGAACTCGAAATCTCTTGGCGGTGCAAGTAACAGTGAGTGCCGTTCACTCGAACGCCTTGTGCACACCATACATACCACCACCTCGATGCCTCTACTAAGTTTTACGCGTCTTCTCCTATCTAAAGTGCTCACCTTATCGAGAAGTATGACGGTATTTGCTCTCTTATTGCTGACTCGCCTTTATCCACTTCTTCGTGGCCGGCCGCCTGTGCGCGCTTGCTCACCCGCCATGCGGGAAACAAAATAACGGCGATAACTCTCGTGAAGAAGGGACCGTGGATACCATCGATAGCTTGACGATCTTCCAAGTGATTTCAGACCGCCTCGAAGAAACAGGAACGGGAAAAAAATATCCCTGATCACCCAAAGCGATCTCTTCGTCCTTCGTGACATAATTACGTTATAGGGACAAATCAAAATAGTATCTTAATGTCTACAGTCGTTAAATGTTTCGATTTTTAAAAGCGCTGATAGTTGCTGATGGCAACTATAAGCAATCGTGGCGATGCTATCGCTGCCACTCGTGTTGCTCTGTCGGAATATTAATGATGATGTTCAGTTTCAAAGCAGTTTTATCCCACCTCGAAAAGATAAGGACTTGAAGTTCCTTCGAGTGATTTTAGATCGCCTCGAAAAAGCAAGAACTTGACGCCCTTCGATTTTACTCCACCTAGAAAAAACAAGAACGGAAATAGAATTCGTTATGTAATTTCATCCGATTTTGCCGTGCGATCTTTTAACAGCGCTGATCGTTGTTGATAATGACTATTAGCAATCGCGTTGCTAGTAACACGACGCGGTCAGAATATCGACAATGACGTCGAATCGAACCAAACTCACGTATAAGCGCTTTCGACGCGTTACCAACGATCGATTAATCGTTCACACGTGACTCGTCGTTGTTTTGCATCAACAATGGCCGCGCGTAATTTCGCGCAACGTTACATGGAAACGGTGAAATATTTCGTTCGCGTTTCTTCCTTCCTACAATTAGAGAACGATAGAGAGAGAACAAACATTATTCCTTTCTTAATAGTTCTCCCACTCGCATCTCCTCATTGCAATAAAACTCGTTTTGTTTTGGGTCAATTGGACTTCTCTTTAAAAGGGTAAAACGAACACGCGAGTCACGGTTCGACCTAACAAAAATTAACGACGACGACGGCGACGACGAAAGAAAGCAAAGATGGTAGGCCAGCACCAAGAGGAGACACCAGGACGAGATTTATTGGATGGAATCATCGCCGTAGGCCTGGAGATAAGACGATTTCACGCGAGACGAATCCCATCACTTCGTGCCACCGTATTTTGGACAGCCTCAAAGGTACATAACAATTCGTAACGGCACGAGTAACCACAGTTTTTCTATCAGGATCTTGCAGAAACAACTGGGAAAAAGAATCTGAAAAAATATTATAAATCTCAATCGAGATGAAGATCCTTTCTCTTTAGGACCACATGCGTACGATAATCGTTCTTCGTCTCAAACTAACGATTTAAGGAAACGCATAATTAAAGTTTTTTTTATCAAAATGGACATTGTTTTTGTATTTACCCTAATATTTTTAATCTTTTTTATCATGCCTTAATTATTATCATACCTAAAAGTAAACTTTTAGAATCTTATGTCTGAACTTCAAAGTCCTACGAAATGCAGTTTCAAGCGTGTTTGTAGGTTTTAAATACCAATATCGTTATGTTACTTTAGTAATAATAATAATAACGATTACGAGCACCAGTATATATCAAAGCCGATAATGTTTTCCCAAACATGAAGTTTGTTATCCGAAAACAATTTGATCAAAAACTACAGAAAATGAATAAACTCTCCATCTCCTCCCACTCTATCTCAAACGAACATAACTTTTGTTTAAACAGTCTCGTTAATTAATGAAGGGAAAACAATACGATGCCATTGATGAGAAAATAGAGTTGATAACATGATATCGCGAATAAAATATTTTGAAAATCAGTATTGATTGAAAGCTGCTAACGTCAATGAAGGAAGATACGTTTCAACGGATTAAAAGAGCTAATTAGCTTCGGATCTTCGTAGCTTCGTATTAACGCTTCAATTAATCTTTATTTGCTTCCTCGGTATGGACAATATTTCGTATATTGTCATATTGGCATATCGAATACTTTCGTTTCTTCTATAATAAAGAAAACATTTTCGGACAACTCGACCGTACTTTTTCGCACGAAGAACATCCTTGATGAAAAAGAAAAAAAAAATAATGAGAAATGGAACAAGAAACGACGATCCTTCGAAAGGAAAAAAAGAACGCACAAAATCGCCGGATTCGCTTGTCAATTAAAGTCTTCTTCCAAGATGCGTTTTTCGAACGATCAAAAGGTTTCGCGATACCGCTCGGATAACCTGCTCTTATTTTATCGTTGTAAGTTCGCTCGCAATCGTATAGGAGAAACGCTGCGGACCGCCGTATCTCCGAGCGCCGGCGTACTTTGCGAAAGGGGGCGTGGTTTCCGAAGGATTCCAGGGAAGCCAGTCGCGTGTTTCTCGAACGTAATTCAGAGGAAGCGCCGGTACATTATGCGATCTTAAATCTGCCTTCGACAGCAACCGTCTGACACTTATCAATAATTATCGACGAATTATTCTCTCTCTATCTCCGCCCATTTTACCCCCACTCCACCCTGCCCTCTCGCTTTCTCTTACGAATATTATCGGGACGCTTGGTACAAGAGTGGGGGAAATCGTGGCGCGCGCTCCGTTACGCAGAAGAATCCGTAACAGTTTCGCTGCGAGAAGCCAAAGGCTAATTTATTACGCTTCCGTGATATATCATAATTCATGTTACGAGTAATGCAATGCGTAACACGGTTACGTTGCCCCTGTAATTCGTTTAATAACTTCTTGGCGCGTACCCGATTAATAATTTATGGGAATCTTTAATGCCCGGTTTAATTAAGTCGAAAATACCCGATATAATTTCTTCCCTTCCTCTCCTTTTTCCCCACATCATTTACCTCCCACCCAGCGGCCTTCGACCCCTTCTCCTCACTTCTCTCGTGTAGTTTCGTTTGCCAGATTATTTACGACGGCGTAAAACCGCAGCGGGCGTTAGAATTGCGTGGAAATAACGAAGAAAAAAAAAAGGAATGAAAGAAGAAATCCGTAATTTGGTGATCCCCTTTTCTTGCATTTTATCATACGCATTAAGTTTGCCTATAATTTTTATTGAGATTATCTCGCGTCTGCCTTCGTTCCGTTCTGTTCTTACCGTCTCAGGAACCGTTAATTATTCCCAGTATCCTTCATTCGTGGTACCGCGATAATTTCTACGTAACGCTCCACTACGTATTTCCACTAGCGTTGAGTTAGCAGCAACAAATTTTGTCATCTGCTTTGAACGCGTTGAATCAACGAGTTCAAACTTATGAATTGATACCACTTTCTTGTTTCTTCGATCAGGAAAATCGAAATGAATTAACAAACGCAAAATGAATCATCTATATCGACAATGAAGATAATGACGTCATACGAAGGGAACAATTTTATCGTCTCCTTCGGACGCAATGAATTGATAGATTCGAAGTTGCAAATTGGCACCGCTTTTTTCCTTTGATCGGGAAGATCAAAATGAATTAGCAATCGCAAAATTAATCACCGATATCGACGATGATGACGTCGAAGATAATGACAATGATTTCGTTTCGCCAAACGAATCCCTTCGATCCGCGCGTACCAGCTCACGGAACCTGATCCTGGCGCTGCTGACAACAGATGCCTCGTGAGCGGAGTCGACTTCCACCATAAAACCGAGCCACTCTCTCGCAAACGATAATTATTTCTCTTGCTTTCCTTCGCGAGTATAATGCCGCTCCCTGGGCCAATTACGGCAAACGGATGCTGTTATTGCTCCCCTCCCCCTTTCTTCCCCGTCTCTTGGCCTGCCACCTCTTACCATCGGGGATGTTACCTCGCGATTATGTACTTTACGATAAATTATCAGGCGCAACTCTGTAAAGAAATATTGCTATAAATGCGTTCTTCTTCCTTCCCCACCTTCGTAAATACGTACCTTGTCGTGGATAAAAGTTCATCTAGATTATTTGCCGTTCCGACGTGCGACTTTCCTCCTGGCGTCGCACGGAATTCATGATGGACTTCTCGTTACGATGCGGTATATCCTGGAACAAAAAACGGATGGACATGAAACTTTCGTCGACTCATCGTAATTCTACCGATCAAAATCAAAAGGACAAAGATTAGGAGAATCTAAGGATGAATATTTCTTTCGATACTCCTCACGTTACAGGATTTTTTATGTTTAGTCTCCAGGCAGTATGCGATTTATCCTGAAAATTAGGAGACTGATACTGCATAGCTTGTTATGCAGGAACATAACGATTGATTTTCGATATCGTAAAGACATTATTCTACATCGCGTACTATTGACGACTTCAAATACTTAACATAGGAATATCTGTGAACCTAGTAGATGTCGAGAGGAATTCATCATAGGAGTACAAAAAGTCAAGAATATGTTTTTTTCTTCTGGTTGCGAAAACCCGTATTATAAGTAAGGCTATCTGACAATTCTCTTCTTACATACAGACACATACATAAAGAAAGGAAGAGAGAATTGATTGCAATTAAAAACGACGTTTCGCTCGTACTCGCGTCGAAGTTATTTTCGTGCCGCCTGGCGCGCATCGCCAAATCGATCAAGATCGCCAGGGCGTCGAGGGGAAGGCCGAGGGGCGGAAGGATTTCGAGAAATCGCGTCCGGCAGCCGGCGAACAATCGCCCGACGTATTTCGGCTACTTGGGTGGCACCCCGATCTCTACCTACCCGCCGTGCCTTGTGTGTCTCTCGCTCCTGCCCGTCCTCGCCGTTTCTCCTCTTTCTCCGATTCGCTTTGTCGTTCCTGCCAGAAAGAGAGAGAGAGAGAGAGAGAGAGAGAGAGAGAGAGAGAGATAACGGATATCGAGACACATTTATGAATGTATGGATTTCATTTCACAATCTTGTAACGCAGATATTTATTTTATGAAGTGCAACGATCGGCAAATGATGATTGTACAAAATGTAACAGTAAAATGCTCTTATGAATAAAACGTTTTCCATTTACAGTGATACAGTAACACAAATGAAAGTGACAAATGTAAAATGTTTGAATGCACATTGTATATCTATGTACAGTAGACTTCCATACAACCCGAGAGATACATTTCGCGTGGTAGGAAAGCACGTTATATAGGATATACATTATTGGACCAATTTATACAATTTCAATCATTTCTCTAAATTGTAACGATTATCGCATATTGCTAGTGAAATGTGATTCAGTTTGAAATATACGTTATATGAATTTTTATTATATTATGTTATTATATTGTATTATAAAATACTAGTTGCAAATTTTGTAGCCGCGTTATTCGAATTCGTGTTATAAGGGAACGCGTTATATGAGAGTCTAATGTATAATGAAATTTGTGTGTAATGGAATTTTTAATAATATGTATTTTATGGAGTTGAAGGAAACTGCATTGTAAAAAATAAAAAGTAAATAATTAATATGATTCAATCTTAAGCGATGTAATTTTTTTTAAATGTTGTCATAATTATAATTTTCATGATATATCTATAAAACTGATTTAATCGTTTCAACTTTGAACTATTTTATAATAAGACATTTGTAACTTTTTTACCTTAGATTTTAATTAATCTTAAACAAATTTGTACAGCAAAAACAAAAAAAGGAAAATATATTTTCTGCCAAAGTCTAATAATGAATTTAATAATATAATATTGAATATTATAATAAAATTTAGATAGATATTTAGATATCTAAATATTAGATGTTCAAACAAATGTTGACTATTTTAAAATAACTCCATCATAAGTCTATGTTAGATAGTTTTGAAGTCAGGTAATAGACACATGTTTTTTCCATATATATGTATAGTTTATATAAAATAATAATTAACCAGGTAGCGTTTTATATCAAATATTTTCAATTATAAATTGAGACTAAATAAATTTAAATAATTGAATAATATCAACTTGAAAAGTGTACGCTACCTAGATTTATGTCATGATAAAGTAACATGCATCAATTCATAGACAACACTGAAAAATTGAAGATTTTGTGAAAGAGATGCAGGACAAAAAAACTATGGCACGCATTTAGGATGACTCACAGGAGCGACATATCTACTGACACGCGAAGTCCTGTGAGGAGTGGTAGTGCGTTCAATGTCGTTGAGCGAGGGGGTGCCCAACGACCCCATGCCTATTCCAAACTGGCCTACCGAACTTTGTGCGCTCAGGATTGTGCGTGGAGTTATTGTTGATGCAGAGTCTGATTCAAAGCTACCACCTTCCTCTTTGTCCTATGATCAAGTAATCCATTAGCATGTGGAACATTTTTAATAATGACAATGAATGTAAAGCAATTTATTTTCAATCGTTCTTATAAGAGCTCGTTATTCGTGTGATTAGGATCGTGATTAATTTAATAGTTATTTTATTTTTGAACCAAAATAGCCTAAAATATTTAAATTTATAGGTGATCTGATTAAAGCTGATTGTTTATAGCTTTCGAAAAATGGTGTGAATAAAATGTCTTCCTAATACATCAATACATACATACATATATATAGCAGAGTATTATGTGATACACTTAAAAACTGATTCATTCCAGGAGAATTTGAATTTGATTTATATAAAACAATATTGCGAAATGAAATATTTATTTATTAAATAATTTTAATCAATGTTGTCATGCAAATTGTGTAAAACCTGATTAGATATTTAGTGAATTAATGATCATTAACATTTATAGTACATGCTCGTTAACATTTATGATGATCAATGAGATGTTGGTCATGTAATGTATTGTATTTATTTTATACCTTGCCGTTTAAGTATTAGATATGTTGAAAAAAGGACCGCAGTATCAATGTTTGAATATAAGAAGTATAATTTGCTCTTAAGACACAATGTTTTTAATACTCTTAATTATTATTTATATCATTCTACTTTTATTTACATTATTGATATTGTTTTCCATAGCAAAAATATTTACTAAGTTTATTCCAATATTAGATATATGGAGACTTATATGTAAACATTTAAACACCATAGAGAATATAGGAAACAAATAGACACGAATAATCGTGAACAGTAAATATTAATAATTAATAAATAAATTCGAACGTAAAAATGTTGCACTTACATTAGTTGATTGAGAACCTTCGAGAATTTTTGGATTTAGTTCGAGTTCCGAATCCCTGTTAAAACTAGGACTACTGAGATCGCTATGACTGGAAGAAGTACTGGGTGGACTTTCTGGCCGTTGCGGTGAATCTTCCTCCACTCCAGGGTATTGCAGGGTACTCGGAGGGTTGTAAATCTTCCTTGGATCTACCGAAAGCGCCATTGATTGAGGTTGTACAACTTGAGGACAATTATAACCTGAAATATGAATAACACTTCAATTTTTAAACAATATAATTATGTGTAAATAATTATAACTATAATATTTTACATATTTTATATAATAGTACAATCTCATAATCCTTTAAGTGTTTTCCATACTTTCTGTGATTTCACTACTAAAATAGAATTATAAGTCGTCTTTATACGGAAATTGAATTTTTTAGCTTTCGTATTTTTAAAGTTTTATTATATTTTCATTTTCAATTATTTATAATTGGTAAACTTCTATTTTATTAAACATATGTACTGCAAAAACAATAAATAATTCCTTAATATACTGCAATCTATCTTTTAAAGCAATGTATGAATAATTGAGATAACTGAAAATAGTGATTGCATAATCTGTAATGATGACTTTTTGGATAAATTAAAAGGTATTTAAAAGTAAAGTATATATACATTTGCAGTGATTGTTGTCTCATCGCACGTAAACACTTTTAACTTACTGGGTGATAAATCCGACGAAACCATTTCGGACACGAAGTCGCTTAAAGATGAATACGAAGAACTGGTGCTCTCTGCCCGCTCCGAATCTGATCCGCTTTCATCTGTAGGTTGATTTTCAAGTTCTTTCATGGCCTTCAAAGCATTCGCTAAAGAACTACCTGAATCCCAAACGTGAAAGTAGATGGGTTCAAGACTTGACGCGTACCATTTAGGTTTGTCACCGATCTGTGCTGGATCTAAGACACCAGTCTGTACACGCAAGAAAGCAACATTGTTTGGTGTTAAGGACCACTCGGCCAAGAATTCAACTGCTTGCGTGCGTGCAAATTTACTCAGGAAATGACCAGCTCTCGGTCTTGATCGTAGGAACGAGTTTATTTGAAAAGCAACCACTGGCCTGGGATACAGTCTCAGTGTACGCGTATGCTCCGTGAAATTCGCCAAAAGGTTTTGCGAGTTGAAGAAACGGACCATCGCCACTCTGGTAGCGATGTCTACAGAATCAACATCGTTGCTGTAGATAAAAGGATTAAAGGGTGGCAAGGTTTGAGACGTTAATTTCTGTGGTGATGACGCACCGCCGGAAGACGATGTCAAAGATTGTCGTCGTGGACTTGATATGCCTGTACTTGGTGACGTCAAAGGGCTCTGCTGATTATGAGCATAATATTCAACGCTTGGTCTGTGTCTGCTAGATGATACACTGTTATCAAATAAATTTATTTTATCCTTTTATATATTATTTAAATTAATTAATTCGCAATATAATTTATTTTCCAGAGATTGCACGCATAATAAAACAACATCCTCTTAAATATACCTTAATACTGAATGATGCGAAGCTGAACTTTCTCTTCTACTCGGAGTTTGGCATGACAATCGCGACGAAGTGTCTTGGGGCATTGATTGAGGAATAGACATACTGGCTATTGTCTGAAAATTCAACAAAAGATTTAACATTAGAAGTACAAATTTAAAATAAAAATTGTATTGAAAATCAAGGACTAAGAAATAGCAAAATTACAGAATCATCGATCTTTCGTTTTTAGATCGACGAAGAAGCATCTACCGACAATAAAACTACTGTCTTACTTTACTGATAAAAAAAAGTAACGATTGTATGGCATTATCAATAAATTGTTAAAGAAAATTGTGGCGTCGTAGTCATTGTTCCTCGACGGCGTGCGATGCGTACGTAGAAATTAAAAAAAAGCCTAGTACTATAATAGTATAGCTGGTTCTATTTATTGCTAGCTACTGTAACAATATGTCACAACAGACAAAAGAAGGCAATAAAATATTTACACCAGAGCCAGCTTGGTCCATTAGTTGCATTGCCTGTAGGGGTAAAGGGGATAATGTTTAAAACGCGCAAAAAAATTTAGAATTTACTTTAATAAAAACTCATATCCAATAAATCTGTGAACATTCGATTTAAACGTTCTACACGTTTTTCAAATTATATGGACATATAAAAATCATAAAAACAGTATAATTAATAATTCAAGCTTTATTTACCTGTTTCAGGTGATTCTTCAGTATGGTACCTTCTGGTTCAGGTAATGGTGGAAGGTTTTCAGCCATACTGATCGTAGGCGGAGTAATTTTATTGCTATCAAGATCCACCAACCAAACGTCATCAGGCATTTTAAAATTTTTTTTGTAGAGTAAAAAAGATGCAGGTATTCCAATTACAAACGGTGTTGGAGCAAGTAATAATTGCTCCGCGCAACTCATACAAGTAGGTAGCAATGGTATTGCAGGGAACATATATTCTAATGGATAAATCATCGTAACAAATGCCATAACCGACATTGACAACGCGTTATAGTCTCTAGATTGCAAGACGACCTGAAATTTCATGCCGCTATCTTATAACATTCCACGCAGCGGAAAATTTTTTTTTCCATAAACATACATATAGAGAAGGCACGATATTTTACGCAACATAATTTTGATTAAGACAATTTTAGTAATGATCACACATGATTATAAAATCTCAATTCGGAATATATTAAAATGTCTTATGAAAGATAAAAATAAAAATAATTTTTAACAGTTTTAGTGTTTAATTTATTATAAATACCTTGTGCTCCAATAAAATCAACGTAAGAACTTTTAAACATATATCGACGCCGAGAAGCTCCAGTGGCAGATGAAGTGGAAAATCCACAAGAGAAAATCTGGTATGATCTGGTAATGCAAAACAAAGCGGTGGTTGCATACTTTGTGACACTATTTCGATTTCTACGCGAGTTTTAGTTGGTACTGGTACTGGACTACTCAATAAACGTAAAATCCATGTTTCAATTTCTCTGACATCATGGAGCATTATAGATGGTGTTCCTTCAAAAGCTTGTCCCGTTAAAACGCTCCATACTGTATCTCTATAAATTATTTGTTCAAATAATTAATTTGTTATTGTGAAAATAATACATATGATAGTTCCACCGACCATAAAGAAATTATGAAATTTAATCTTATAATGTAGTCATCTTTTACAGAATGTTAACGCTTTATTTATTGGAAATCTAATATTCAGCTTTTCGATTCCAACGTTCGTCAACTGAGAGTATTTATCGATTTTTCTTTTTATCGTAGATAATAATCAATAAGATAACTCAAAATAATGTAACGAGTACTCCGTCTTTGGGTTGTAGTACTTATAAATTTAATCCTTTTATTGCCACATGGTGATTTATCGACCGACTTTTTTTACTTCATGATATGGGGCCTTTTCAAGAATTTTTGACTCATTTAACGTCTTATGTTTTATTTCTGTTTCTTACTAAGATGATCCCCTCCATCCCTATCCTTAAGATATATGATGATTGTGCACATTATGTTTGTCTCTTGCTATTTTATTGCATGTAAATAATATTTTTCTGATCATAATGTAAAGTAAGCATAGAATTGTAATTTTTTTACATATATAACAACAAATATATCTTATTTGCTTTCTAAAAATTAGTCAACACCCATAATATTTTCATGATTCTAAGTTCCAAATAAATTTCCAACATTAGGCAAAAAATTAGATATTTTAAATAAAATTAAGGACTAGAAATAATTCAAAATCTAAAATCTTGCCAACTTCCTGAAAATAATTTTGGCAGTCTCTGCACA
>JAITYT010000944.1:227238-241387 GCA_025433975.1 Liostenogaster flavolineata | reverse complement strand
CAAAAGATAGCTGTAAAAATTTCATAACGATCTGACGTTTGGTTCAAAAATTACAGTGGTAACAATGGAAAAAGAAGAATTTTATGTATCAATAAAACATTACTTTTTGAAGGGAAAAAACACCGTTGAAGCGAAAGCTTGGCTTGATAAGTGTTATCCGGACTCTACACCAGAAAAATCGACCATTATTGACTGGTTTGTTAAATTTGCATTACCGGACACTACTTTTAGACCGGGAACTTATCAACCGATATGTTGTATTTGCAAAGGTAAACAAAATATTTAGATAATCCAAGCGCTACGATAAGAAAAATTTATATATTTTAAAGAACTTATTTAAGAATTATTTTAATGCGTATCGTTAATTGATACACTTGAAATTAGAAGTTAATACACGAAAGGTTTCTTAATATCATGATTATCGTATTTATCTTTGTGCATTGTACGTTATATAGTTTACAAATCGCAATGTTCCTTGGATTACAAAAAACGCAACTGCGTTTAATCTTCGATTATGTTCAAACTGTTTGTATTTTCAACTTATAATGATAATAATTAATAATTGAAATAAACTATTTTTTTGGGGACAAAATATCATTATCAATCGATGATTAATTTAAATGACAATTACACAGTTGTTTCTACATTTAAAAATTTTTTTTCACGATAGGTGTCCAGTTCTTTGATTCTAGAATAGCTTCTTTTCTGATATTTCCTCATAATGACACACTTTTGCGGAATAAGGCACAAATATTTAACAAGCGATTTAAAAAAACAAACATTCGAATTTTATTTTATTAGCTTATCAGTGCTGTACTATTTTTGCTTAAGAAAAATTATCGGATGTTTCAGTTCGAAGCCCTAGGAAGCTTATACATAACTCGTTCCGCTAAAGTAGCGTACGGAGAGCTTTTTTTATCGTTTTGTGCACAGTGTCGATAGAGCGGAAGAGCTCATCTTTTCTCTTTCCTACGCAAGTCGCATTCGTTCACATAGCTTCGATGCTCGGCATATCAATCCTCCTTTTCGGGAACAGATCCCGACGCTCATGTCGAATCTTTCACCCTTTGACGCTCGTATCGAGTAACTTGTAAAGTTCTTCAATTCTCGAATCGAACTAAATTCGTCAATCAAATACAGGTGTACCTCGATTTTTACTATAGATTAATTTCCCGAAAATGCCATGTAAAATGAAATCGTACAATTCGAGTCCACAACTCACATTGAAAAGAAATACTCATATAATAAATTTAACAAATTCATATTAAACGATTTTTTTTTCATAAAATAAAAATTATATATTTATATTTATTTTTAAATAAAAACTCATTAATTCGATAAGATTCTGTATATATCATAATTAAAAAGAATAAAAGAAAATTAAAAATTATTCTTTTTATCCGTTTTTTGTTTTTAGCTTCTTTTTTACTAAAACTTTTTTGAAAAGTTTCTGTTCTTTTAATATCCATTCGGTGGTTGTAATATTGCAAAACAATTAATATAATTTTTGCAATTGTCTGACCCGGACGTGTTAAAGTAGAATTTAAGGCTGTGTAACTGGAAGTTTTTCTGCTCTTCTTCGATAGTGTTAAACCGAAATCATGTAATTCGAATGCCGTGTAAATCGAGGGTTACCTATATCACCAAATTGTACTTTATATTATTGCTCTTTTCCGTATTTCCTAACGACAGAAAATTTACAGTACATTATACGAATTAGTCAATTACACGAATAATAATGCTTCAAATTTATTGATCATAGTGAAATTATTCTGACCGTGGATAAATTCATTTTTGCTCAGGGACTGAGGTGGCTTTAGTTCATCACTGTTCTACAAATTCTTATATATCTATGCATTCTGTCACAGAGGCATCTACAACAAACACATATACAGGAGGAATAACTAAGCCTTACGTTAGCTATGTCGGCCGGCCTCAGTTGCGTAGTATGACTCTAGCAGCTGGATCAATAACGCCCTCGGATCAACGAGGGAACCTACCTGCCTCTTTAGCTACTGCGACGATGATCAACATTAGATATTCGACTTTTAATTTTGGACAATACCTATCCCGGCTATATCTTCGCTTCTTCACTTGCTGATTTAATGCATGCTATGCATCGCTCCCCTCTCTTGTCGTTCAATGTTTGATGATTTATGCGAACAATAATGTATTGGTTTCATCCGGAGACGACGCTTTTTTTATCTCCTTTTATACATCGTGATAAGAGAAATTTCCTCGACTTAGAAAAACATGAAGAAGATTGTGTTGAATGACATTCAAGATTTAATTTCATATGGTTTTTCAAAATATTTTTCGCAATACAACTGATATTAAAATACTAATGCTACTCGAATGATAAATCGGGATAACAGATGTATATTTATCGTAAGACCTTTTCACAGTCGAAATTGTTTGAATTAGCGTTTTTAATAATGTTTCTAATATAATTTATATGTAATAATTCTTCGATCGTCTATAATATTTTGTTACTTTGATACCGAAGAGTAAATACTAAGTAATGGTAGTGGGAACAATTAAAAGAATGTTGAATAATATTGTTTAGGTTCAGCGCATTGAAATATAAGGAGGAAAACGAAGGACAATTTTGATATTGGCGTTTTTCGTTATTTTCTCAATTATACGTCCAACCAAAATTCGGTGATTTAATTATATGAATTTCGACAGACCTCGAACAAAATTTGCTACTGAAAGAGATATGATGAAATTACTCGAAAATAAAACATTTGCTATTTAATAATTTTGCACTTACTTAATACTTTGCAAATATATAAAAATATTTAAATAATCTATTTTCCATTCTTTCTTTTGAAATTATTCTTTAAATAATAAGAAAAATTTAACGACTATAAGATCATAAGTAAGCCCGAAACATTTTTGAAACTAACACCTTTTTTTATAAATTTTTATAAATTTTTATAAATTTGTGGGATATTTTAAACCAACAAATTGAATTCTTCTATTTGAGTTGTATAAATTGTATAATTTTATATTTTTAAATTTATAGAAATTAGTTATTTAAAAACGATGTATGAAAGTTTCTCGACCTCATATTTTCATATCGATCATTAAAACGTGAAAACGAATATGTATGATGCATTCTATTAAAAGTTTATTAAACATTGCTAGATACAATTCCAATCGCAATCTTAAAAACGCATTATATTACACAATTATAAATACCGTAGTAATATCATAATAGTGATATAATGTAACACTGTAGCATTTTTGGTGCAATAAATCAATCGATGAGTTCTTTAATCCACAGTTGAAAAGATAAATACAATGATAGTATCATTAAATGCAAAGCGTTATACAACATTAAAGATAAAATTTGTCGTTTCTTGGCAATCAAGATTGTTTTTTCTTTCTAAAAATTAACTATAAATATATACTATACCAGAAATATATTATATTCCATAGTACTATAACGTACATTTATATGTTTATCGATTCATATTCTCAATATTATGTAGTACTGGACGGTGTTATTTAATATCCTTTGTTTTAAACATATGTAACATATTTTATAATATTAACTATGCGATTGTACTATTTTTAAAATGTCGTATAAAATTGTTCTTTATATTATTTTCATAGTTAAAATTATTATAATTATTAATACTCATCGCATTATTGTTATTATAATAGAAACATTGATACAGATCAATCACTGCATCTATGTACTTCAGCTATGTTTAAATTTGTATATACAAATTTTAACATTCATTAAACCTGTATTATAAATAAATCTTATTAAAAATAAAAAGGTTGTTATAAAAAGATATGTCAAATTATTTGCATGCAATTCTCGATAAACACAAATTTTATAAAAAACTTATATAATTAAATTGACTCTTGATGTAATTAATGTATTAATAATACAATTACATTAAATACGTAAACAAAATTACAATCTCACACCAAATATTGTCTATGTTGCCAAATATATTAACAAATATTTCAATATTGCTTACTTAATATAAATTGACGATATTTTACCAAGAAACTAATAGCTAAACCTTACTTTAGTTATTAAAATGATTTCCATTTTTGAGAAATCAAGTTACACTGCAATTGTATTGGCGCGATAAAATATATTAAATGTAATTCATACATTATTAAAATTACAAATCCATCGTTTGATTATGCCAATGAGTATTGCTGTGAATCTGATATTTCTATAAAAATATACATTCGAAAGAATCGCGTCACTCTTTATAATTCGTATTACATATAGACATTTTGGATCATTATATACGCTTATACATTAAATCTATATTATTCTAAATATCAGAGGTCAAGGGTAGTATCAGAGCCATGATGATATTCCTCATTTAAGAGATGATCTTGTTCCATCAGCATGTCAACTGTGAACAAAATTTTTCGTGCATACCAACGAATACAATAATGAAGCATTTACTTAAAAAATATTGTAAAATATTAATAGCTAGAATGTCTTATATTCAGGATGCCTTTAAAAGTATCATACATTGCAAACGATAAACTTGATTTCAACTCCATGCACACACGATCGAAAGTTTAAAAACGGTATTTATATCAGTTCAGACGGAGTCAAAGCAACAACAAAATATTCAAATCTTGTAATTACGTTTACGGAAAGATTAGCTCAAACAGCGGGCAGTAAAGCATGCATGAAAAAACTTATTATGTTCAGCTAAGTTTTATGAAAAGAATTAAAACAAAGAGATTAATAAAAGCTATTTATTACAATTCTACTGTTACTGTACGATTTTTACGTACTAAAAATACATGCATGGCGTGCCTTAATAAAATACAACCCACTATAGAATAATAATTTAGTATTAATAAAGTATCATTTTTTCCTTTTATTTAGTAGCAAATTGTTGTATATATCATGAAATCTATTCATATCTAATTGGTGCTGGACTATCGTATGAATTTAATGTATATTCTATTTAGGATGCTATAAGAAAATTACGAATTTATTATTTTTAAAAATACAATAAAATTAATTTGCAATTTTACTGTTTTCTTGCTATTTATACTATTTATTTTTTATTATTTAAATACATTTAACTTAAATTGAAGATTTTATTATACTTAATTTGTGCACCTTTTAAAGTGAAATGTTCTTATTAGGATAAAGTATTCAAGTATAATAAATGCATGCATCTATACATATACAATAAAACAGAAGAAGTAAAAAGTGTCACTAACCAAACATGCTACCCAAAGATGATAATTTTCAATAAGAGAAATTGTTATTATTGAAAAAAGAAATATTAAGATATATAGTTTTTAATATTATGAAGGTGTAAATATAGTGTTAGTTTTAGTTGTATTAAAATAGCTGTTTAATGAGAATGGTTATAGTAAATGAAAAATAGCACGTCATAATAAATCTGTTTATCAAGAAGAATATAATACAATAGATGCACAAGATTCAATTTATGGGACGCTCAGAACACTTTCTTACTCGTTACGATTTTGTAAGAAATGTACACATTTTGAGTACATTTTCCTCATTACACTATTATTAACATAGTTTAATTTTACTATTTGACAAGTATCTGAAAACCATTTTGTTGTCACTATATAGTAAATTAGACAAACTTCTTTTACAATATACGAAAAATGAAAAACGTTCTATCGAATGATTTACATTGGTTAATGAATTAAATGAAATAGAAATATTAAAAAAAATGTTTTCCTGTATTATACCAATTTGTTTAAGTATATATTCTCTTTATTCTCAGACTCCTAATATGATGAAATATAATTTAAGAAGAGTATCGTCATAAACTCTATATAAGTTAAAAATATGTTCACATGTACCTAAAATATAAATTTATACAAGAAAAAACTAATTAGATATATTATATTAATATGATTTTACTTTGAATGGTATTTTATTGATGTAACATAGCAACTACTGTTACATATTTATAATAAATTTTCCATTTGTGAATCTATATTAACATGCATGACATAATAATTAATTTACTGCATAAATAGGAAATATAATTATATTCAATAATAAATTTCTTAGATCCTTATATAATATTGATACACTGATATCATGTTCAATTTGATTGACTTTCTACAAAAAAAAATTGTTATAAAGATGTAATATACAATACATCAACAAAGTCCCAATCAAATGTAAAAATGTATATTTTATCATGTAATAAATTGATGAAGAATGTATACATTCATCAAGAAAGTGCGAAAGAAGACTAGGAACACAAAATAGTGATGACACGTAAAATTTGTCTACTTTATCTGGTCTAATAATAGCATGAAAAACATAATACTTATAGATATATGCCAGTAACCTAAAGTTTTATGACGAATATTTTTGTAAAAGGTATACTTATCGAAAAAGTAAAAGGTTTTATAGTAGATCGTTTAAAATCAAAAACTGTAAACAGTAATCCGCAATAATCTAGGCATGCATCTGCCAGCTGCTTGTATTATTTTGGAAAAGACATGAGTGCATGAATTAGATTTGATAAAATTTAAAAAACGTCTAATACCTGATGCTAATTAATTTATTCATTATTTTTTTTAGAAGTTTAATTCAAATGTTACATAGTTTCAAATGTTTTTCCATAATAAAAGTTAACTCTTTTCACAAGTATCTTTTATATTAGTTTGCTGTAATCATAATATTTAAAATGAAACATAGATCACTATTTTTGTAATTGACTATGTATAAGTAATAGTGAAATATTTTTTTAACTTTATATTATATAATCTGCAGAGGGACTAAATAATTATTGACAATACAATCAACGTTATGTAAAATCTATCATGGATAACACTTCAGCATATATTCAAATGTAATATTTAAAAAAAGTATGTATCTAGAATGTATAAAATAGAAAAACGTTATGGATATTTCTTAATATGTATTTTAATGTTATTGTGTATCTATGATGAAAACATTACTAACCTGAAATAACAATGTCTTTTTTGGCTCTTGTTTATAATCATTATTGACACTAATTATTTTCCTCCGATAACTCTAAGAATGTAACATATCAGTCACTGATACTTTCATATGAATGTATTTAAAATAGTTAGTATTATCTTTTTCAGGTCTTGAATAATTTAGTTTTTGTTACTCTTAACGTATGAATTATATAGCATATTTTATAGAGCGTTTAGCAAGTTATAGCACATCTACTCCTTCTTTCTTGTTACTAAAATATATAACTCGTACTAAGCAATGAAAATCCTCTATTGATTATATTGACGAAATTTATATTATTTTTTTCAGAACTAATCAAATACAAAACAATTATAAGTTGATGTGATAACAAATGTGCTGTATTTTTTAGTACTTTATATACAGTTATGATATTAGAATTGATAAAATGTCTATACGTAATTACATGATTTTTTTTATACATAAAATGAACAATACAAATCATTTATTATCACAAGTAAATCCTAGTGATGCTTCTTTTGTAATTTGTTACGAAGAGACCTATTAGTACCATTTTTTTCTGGAATATTCAGTTGGGAAGTATTCGCCCGATAATCCCCTACTGTTATCTTGAATAACCTAATCTTCATATGATCACAGATCTCAAGACAAACTTGAGCACTATATCGCAGAAGGTCCAATGTGACCCAAATCTAAACAAACAATGATTGATATCGTAATTAATAAAAAAAAGTACTTTAAAAGTATAGAGGTTCTTGTGTAATCAAAATATACGATATTCGTAAAGGTAGTTATGTTTTAACCCTTTGCATCCGAGAGGTGCTTCTCACTCACCACACATACGACTCGATGCAGCAACTCGAGAGGCGCCTTTTAAGCGTCACGGTGTTTTAGGCGACAATTAGAGAAAAGATAATTTTGTTGGGAATGAAAATCTGCCTAATTAATTCCTATATTCTCCATAAAGTAGTAAAAAAAAAGGAAAAACGAAAAGTCACTTAAACACTTACAATTTATAAAAATTTTAGTAGACCAGTTGAAAGGGGATTTTTGAGAATCGCGAAATGCAGCTTCGAAGTCGAGCTACAATTCTTAAGAAATCAGGCTAAATGGAAAGTCTTATGTGATTCTCACAAGCTCAAAAGGGAGTTGTAAGGTTTGTTCCTATCGAAAGAAAACCAGATGAAAGACGCGTAACAATCTACTACTACGATACATATCCAGATAAACCAAGGATGTATCTTGGTGAATGTTTTATAATTATCGCACGAAACAAAAATGCAGAACCAGACGTTACAAAATTCTATTTATAAAGATGTAAATATAATATTATAATATTAAAATATAACGTTTTTGTAAGTTACTTTCTGTATAAACCAATTTTATATGGCCTGTATGGCGCTCGTCACATATGCGTAAAATCGTCTCGAGTTGCTATCTCGTCCGACCGAAAAACTCGTCGAGCGCAAAGGGTTAATATTTGATAAATTAAACACGATAAATATAAAATACTCAAAAAAATATAAACTAAATTACATACATAGGTGTTTAAAGATTAAAAAGAAAACAAGACTTACAAAACACAACCAAAGAACGTAGTATTCTTTAATGAAAAAATTGAAGTACTGATTGAGAAACAGCATAGCTGGCCCAATTAATGAAGTATCTAAATATTGCATTTCATTTTTTGTCATATGAGCCACCTGTAAAATTACACAAACCTTATTATTAGCATAAGTTTATTACATGCATATCGCTTTTGTTGACTGCTTACCACTAATCGATTGGTAACTTTAGCAGCGACCATACCAAACGAAAGAATATAAAGTGCAGGATGATATTCGTATACATGTTCAACACTCTTTCTGTATATTATGAAAGCTGGAACCACCACAAAACTAAATGGGATGATTGGTGACAATACTGACGTCCCCTAAAATAGACATGATATTATGCACAAACCTATAAATGGTAAATGTTAAAAAAAAAAATAACATACAATCGATAATTTCTTAAAAGAATTAATATATTTTTAATTAAAAATATTTCGTGCAACATTCAAATAATTCATAAAAACAAATATTTTCCAAGATTTTTAATTAAGAAGATTATATTGATCACTTATTATACGATTTCTAATGAGAGTAAAAATATAGATATCACAATTTCTTTTATTTTATTGGATTTTTATATAAATAATAACTATATTATTAAACAATCACGATATAATAAATTATCAAGAAATGTTCTCTCTATGCATCAATTTTGTTAACAAAACTTAATTTTGCAAATGATAATAAATGAATCTTAATGTGATAAACGAGATAGATATTTTTGTAAGTAGAAATTTCATGGCATATTCATTCGTGCAAGGCATAGTGCGAGCCTATATGTTGGTACGTGTGTACGTTAAATAAGCAAGCTAAATAAATTCGTTTTGCTGATAAAAAATTTTTCAAACAAATCAAAAACATAACGACCTATTAACTAATTTCATTCGTTTATTCAATAGCGTTCTTTGCTTTTCGTAGCTATGAAGCTTGCACACAAATTATTTTATTAGTATTTATTAGTATAGCATCGAATATTAATGTTTAAATCTAACAGCAAATAATAAATTAGGCATATGAAAACTTATAAACAGATATATAAAACAGCATGTAAGAAGATAAAAGGTGTTCATTCGGCAGGCAATATTAAAGTTACAGTAACGTACGTAAAACAGTAATGTTACTTTTTTATTTAATTATAATTTATATGTTCATGCAAGATATACGAAAGCTTTTTATAAATTTGAATTAAAAAATAAAGTAACACAAACTGTACGATACTATGCTTTGTACAAAAGCGAATGAAAATGTATGTGAAATACAAGTGAATACGTCTCAATGCTTACTCATCGGAATATGTACGAAAATAAATTTGATAAGTATATGTTGCTCTTGCAAGATCTAAGCCCATTTTCCCCCCTATAAATTGCGTTAATATTGAAATATTATTATTACTGAGGGATTAAAAAATTGAAATGTTCATCATTGAAAGATAGTAATAAAAATTGTTATAAATCAAGATTAGCTTAATTGCTAATTAATTTTGATTTTTAATTTCAAAACATTTTACACATTTCCTACAAATTTTACAATTTATGTAAAGCTGGGCGTATATCTTATTAATAGTACATATTCGTAATCATATTTAATCCTAGACAAATTATCATATATATTTACAGATAATTACAGTAAATGATCAATAGAGAAAGTTGTAATAAAAATTGATCAGAAAATATTAAAATACAATCGACTAGGATGGTTTCGCTTAATCGAAGCGGCGTGAATCATACATTGTTTCAGCAGCATCTTCGAAATCAGCAATTATCGAAAAAAACTATTTTTACGATTAATCATTGAACAAGTCAAAAAACAACTGCAACAAATTTTACAGATAGTAAATACATATTCTCAACCAATGTCACGTTGTTACTGCCGATACAAGAACTATACTTCAAATTTTGTATAAGGATCAAATAATCATAATGTAAAATGAATAAATTTTACATCTTTGTGCATAGTCTTCGATTGTTAAATTATATATTGTGCCAAAAAATATCGCAGCGACTACAAAAATTGGAATCTTTCGACAATGTGAAAGTCGTAAAAACATATCCTGCGTAAGAAGCATCGTGAAAAAAGCTTTTGACCTTACGTATAAATCTTTGAATCGTTTTTTCCCCACGTTTACCGACATGGGCCTAAATCAAAGAGAGATACAAAGTGCACTATACAATTGACCTACAATTTCTGTTCTGACTTACTGCGACGGTGGAGCCATTTTTTCCGACACCACCGGCAAGAATGACGGATATACTGCTTTGCGCAAGTAAAATAGCGATGCCCATAGCAGCCCATAATGGAAAGACCTTGACCTCTGTGCCAGTGTATGGCAACTGTGTGAGTGATACGAAATATCCGATCGTTAGTTACTTTCTATAAGTCAAGTTTTGACATCCTTATTACACAATTTATTATTGTCTGCTTCTACTGCAAGACACTTTTTTATTCTTGAAGTAACTTCATGTTAACGAAAAAGAGCAAAAATCAACCCATCGCCTTATTGTGATTAACCAAATATACATTATATATGAATGAAGTAATGATTAAATATAGGGAGGACAATTATATTTAATGTGAACATCATATTTGCGAATGCAATATTTAAAAGAGAGATACATCCTATTTTTCTTCATAGAAGTTGTTACATTATATAGAACGCTAGTTGGTATAATAATAATATATTATATTCTTAAATAACAATGAAAGATACCTCTGCTAAAATTTGAAAAAACTTAGAAATGTACGTTCATATTGTTCATTTTTTGCTTTTGTTACACTTTGAATACATAAACAAAAATTGTAATTGAAAAATCACATTATTTGCGATATATTTACATCGCTCATTAAAAAATAAGATAAACGGTCGAGAAATGTAAACTATAATAAATACAATCGCGTCACGATCATTACGATATGAGCATTTAAACATAATAGAAATTTAGAATACTTGAGAAAGTATTCAAAAATTGATTAGTAACATAAAGTAATATTACGACATTTTATCGAGGAAATTATCCTTGACTTATGAAACTTACTGAATTCTCAAATATATTTATTTTGAATCCAAAGCGTTCAAAATGCAAAATAACGAAAAATATTTTTCTTGTTTGCTTGTTAATTGATTATTACAGTTTGTTATTGATATAAATATGTATAAATAGATAGTCCTCAATTTAAAACTCCACGCATATACGACTTATAAATTTTAAATTAAGGACTTCGGCTTCTTCAATATATGGATCATTTTACCAAAATTAAAAGGCAAATTCGAAAAATAATCAAAAGTTATCGCGAAATTTACGAAGAAAGAAAGAAAAAATTCCAACAAACAACATTGACCAATTTTCTGATTAAAAAGACTACCTTCTGTCGCGAGATATAACCATTCGGTCCAACCGAGTGACAATTGCCTATCTATCTAATTAACAATATTAACAAGTTTTTTGTTTACGTTTGTATATAGGTTTTCTTTCTTAATTTTAGTGTTATGTATTCAACTGCATACGTAATTATAAATAGTTAATACTTCTTTATGTAAATTTATTATTATTTTTAGCAATTATGAGTTAAATTGAAATCTAATCTGTGAAGATATTAAAACAGAATTGAAAAAAGCGAAGAATTAAGAAAGCTTCGCTTTACATCAGAAAGATCTTATAACGGAGATATTAGAACGGAACTCCATCGTAGGTCAAGGACTACTTACATTTACATCATAAATATCAAATAAAATTGTGTATCTTGGTACAAACCTAACGAAAAAAATTGTCTTGCAAATCTATTGAAAAATATAGTACATGACATATTCAAGAATAGACATCACAAATGACAATACATTGCATGAAAATGTTTCAGAATTTACTCATTTTGTATTTCTAATGTAAATTTTTTTTTTCGTTTATTCCTAAATATATGAAAGCTATTGAATCAAAGAATATATAACTTTAAAAATTCTTTAATTTTTGTAAATAAAAATAATTACTTTGCCAGTGTACCCGATGTAAAGATTTTTAAAATTATACAAAAATATTGTGTATTAGAGGAAAAAGATCATTACAAGCAGAGTAAAATATTTGGAACAGATCAAGTTTCTGCTAAAGCAGCAAAGAGAGAGTACAAAGAGTTTTATTATGCAACCAATTTTTTGTTAACTTACTGCAATCGTGGAACCGTTCTTTCCAATCCCACCGGATTCAAAGACTTTGCAAAATTCAAAGAATGTATGTACGTAGCCTGCATAAAATACAACTGCCATGTAGTTATTGATCGTGCCCAGACCGATTGCAGGCATCTAAACAAATTTGTAAAGTCTTGATCGTTAGAAGAGTCATACAGAGACTGATAAAATTTGAAGATTATACGATGCATATATAAATTTACACAATTACGGTATGATTCTGCATAGGCTTTTAATCGTATTTTTAGTATACAGTGACAAAGTAGACGAAGTCTTTAATCGTTTCATTGCGTTTAAAATATCGATTATTTATCGATTCAAGATAGAAAAATGAAAAAAAACGCGTATTCTTGATTGTTAAATCACGTATCAATGTTGCCTAATATTAACTGTTTAAATACGGAGGAGCGCGATTACGTTTGAGGTCAGTAATCTTAATCCAACAATATAATTATTTAAAGGCATTTTTTTTATTGTCATTGTTATCTACAACGACAAATCCTTTTCAGTTAGAAAGCGTCTATGATATGAGTAGTGATTACAAACTCTATACTTATATACTCTACGTCTTTGAAAATAATAGTGAAAATGATATTCATCTATATTTTTATAGACGATCCTATCAGAAAAATATGACGTATAATTACTAACGAAAATATTGACGATAGATTAACTGAAAACGTGCATAATGACGAATTTTTAAACGTGTATTCATTTTCTAATAAATCCAATGTTATTTTCAGAATTTCCTGGTGTAAAAGACGGTTTGACTATTGATGCCAAACCTATTAGATATTTCAATACGCGTTTCTCGCTTTTCATAAAAATGGTAAAAAAAACAAAAGATTATGCTGATTAATTTCTAAATTTGGAACAAGGTTTAAATTTAAGATCGCGTGCAAAATCTTAAAAATCTCTAACTTTTGAATAAAATGACAGCATTTGTTGCTATGTTATTGTTAACAGCATTAAGTTTTCTAATTTTTGGCAAAAAACGCCACGAGTACGTTAGCATTCAAATGGTTAAGATGAAGTACTTCACTGTGTTAGGTCTTATCTCTGATATTTTTCATCTATTGATAAGAAATACTTGTTTTCTCTATTTTCTACTATAAATTGATTCATAATCTTTAATAACTTAAGGATATTTGAACTTATCATGATGAAATAACTCAACTATCAGGTACGAGGTAGCTACTGATACTTGATGATTAAACAAGTTGAGAATTAAAAACTAACCTTTGCTTTCCTTCAGAGTACTGTAATTTTATATCGTGTTTTAATGTGTAATAAATCTTCTAAAAGTCGAAGGGTAAATATTATTATAAAAAATGTAACTTGTTAAATAATGAAATATTATTTATTGCTTAGAGAAGCACCCCAAATACCCAAAGGTGGACATCC
>JAITYT010000944.1:201807-218344 GCA_025433975.1 Liostenogaster flavolineata | reverse complement strand
CTTCTACCCCCCCCCCCCTCCCTCCTCCTTCACCACTCCTCATCACTCCTCGTTACCGATGGATTTTACTCCAGTTTTACGAGAGATTATTTATCCATTCGAAGGATATGCTCTTCGAAATTAGAACGCATTAACTCTGCGAGAGTTAATTCGTCATTTGTCGTCGTGCTTGTCACTCCGAAAGCTGCTCGCTTACGAAGAATCGCTTTCAGAGAATTTAATCTCAATTCTATCATCTATCGTCGTTGGATAGATTGCGTCGCTACTGTACAAAACTTCTTTTTGAAATGAAACGAAGTTGGCACAACAGAGAGGAAAAGATAATCTCACGTTGCGCGCTCGTACGTCATCGGTTTCTTTACTTTTATTATTCCGTTGATCGAGTAAGCGTGATTCATTTGGGAATTAATATAAGATTTGCCTGTCGTTTCTGATGAATCGTAATAACGAGAATCGTGTTGTCGTTGTCGTCTTTGTACGTAATTTAACGCGTCCAATGCCAAGCTGCTTTTCGTGTCATTTCCACGCCGTTTTTACCGAGAACTGTACACGCTACGAAGTTTGATAAATCTGCAAAAAATTCTTCTTTTCCTCTGCTTAATTTTGTCTGTAATCGCAAATATTCGAGGAACATAATACACGATACGATATAATAAAATAAATTAGTACCTACCGAAAAAATATAAGAATAATAAAAGAAATGACATAGTAGAATATAAATAGCTTGGCGTGGAAATGAGTCAAACGTGTATCGAAAACGATACATGCCATAGGTAACGTGTTAGATTACCGTACGTCGAGACCATATCGCTCAACAAGACGTTAATTTTTACGCGATAACCCTTTCGATGGACCTTAAAAACAGTAGTCACTGTTTGTGCTTCTTCGTACTTCTCCCACACTTATCGGCATCGACGTATGCGTACATGGCTTGTTGCTTTTAGTGTACTAAATGATACGTGAGTTCT
Organism: Liostenogaster flavolineata; assembly: GCA_025433975.1. Classification (NCBI taxonomy): domain Eukaryota; kingdom Metazoa; phylum Arthropoda; class Insecta; order Hymenoptera; family Vespidae; genus Liostenogaster; species Liostenogaster flavolineata. The sequence continues at coordinate 217,376 of JAITYT010000944.1, read as the reverse complement.
ATATCTCGCAAAAGCAAAAAAAACATACAGGATTTATCGAAGGAAGTGGATAAGAATATGTGCCTTGCTATCGTTTTTCGAGAATAAAGAACGATAGAATCTCGTTTTTAAAAATACGCATACTTCATTCGTTTTTATAACGGAATAGAATTATTCTCCACAAAATAATATTTTAATACATACAAGTGCAGCACGCATGTTTCTCAAGAGTATCGTTTGCAAAATTGCTTTCTTTTTTACGATCTTTTACTTTTTGTTCTAAATACAATTTGTTTAATCAATAAGAATCACTTATTGCTCATTTTCACCGATTTATTCATACTCAGAAGCTCGTGTCTTATACGTATATACGTAGATGGGTGATCGCGATAGCTTGTGCAAAGCCTCAACGCTGTTTCCACTCACTTATGCCAGACCCCTTCTTTTGTACCCTTCATAGCCTTAGCTAACTCGCGCCTTTTTACTACCCTAACATTATTAGGGTACTCACGAGCCAAGTGTTTTTATTTTTTTTTTATTCCATCCTTTATTTATTCCCGTGAAAAGGAAAACAAAATAGCTTGCTACGTTCATACCAATACGATAAATGAATTCATTGTCGTTCTTTCGATACCTCCTTAATCTTTATGTTCGAAATAATAATTGGAAAGAATTAGAGCGATGAATATTTCGAAGACACTTACCGTCAAACGAATGACTTGAAATAATATCGATTTAAGGAAAATTCTATTATTCGTTCCGAATAAAACTAATTGATCAAAGTCTCGAATCTTTGGTTTTTAACGCATTCAAAATTCAATTTCCGTCTAATTTCTCGTGCGGAATTAATAGTGATAATCTTAAGTTCCCACGAGTCACGAAACTTAAATTAAGTCATAAAATTGATTGGATACTGTTGGAAATGCATCGATATTGAAGGCACACGAAGGAGGGATGTCCATAATACAATATACTCTTTTCAACTATATGTTATCGCGTAATATAATATTACATAATTCGTACAAAACGCATTAATTTATTTTGTACGAATAGTCGATAATATCAACGTCAATCGCGATACAAAGCGCAATATTAAATACGTTTGTTTTTCACGGTTGCATTTTCATAGCATACATTCGTGTCTTTCGTCGCGTGGCTTGCCTTCTTTTTCACTCATAATTCCATACTGATTTGCGTTTCGGTCGTAGTCCGAGCAGTCCTGAACTCCCCTTTAAGTCCTTTTATATACCGTATGTGGCGCGTACCTCTGTGCAACACACACACGAATTATATACGCTCACACGTAGCAGTTCCCTTCGTCGCGTTATATTCGCGCGTAACAGACGAACACAAGGGGGATTCACACGTAAATACACGCACACTTGTATACTTGCCACCTTTTTCACTTATAATTCCATTCTGATTTGCGTTTTAGTCGTAGCTCGAATGGTTTTGAAGTCCCCTTTAAATTCTTTCATAATAACGTATGTGGCGCGTATTCGTGCGAACACACAGGCATCCACACTTATGTAAACCTATGTGTTAGGCACACATCGCACGGTTTATATGCTAACACGTAGCAGTCCCTTCGTCGCGTCACACTTGCGCGTAACAGACTAACACAAGGGCGATTCACAGCCGCCCTGTTCTGAGCGCATCTATTCACGCACGCACACTCGCGCACTATTTTTAGCTGTATCGTAGGAGCGTAGGACGTACTTCCTCCCTTGTAAAGCACAATAACGTTTCGTATCGTAGGCGTTCGTAAGTAAATACATACGTTACCGTGTAACTAATCAAAATCACGGAAGGGACGTCAAAAACAACGTTTCTCGGTCGTTAACTTTCGATTCGAACGCACTAAGTTTCTATGAAAAAAAAGTGTTGCTGCGATATCGCGACCATTCCGTCGGGGAAACGCCTCGCCTCATGGCCCGTGCGAGAAAGTTCGACCTCGACGAGGATCGAATAAAAGACTCTAAGAGAATTTACGAGATTATACGAACGACGTCCCGATGTATTAGGTTAGCAACTAAATGACTGCAAATGTTGCTGATAGACTGTTAGGTAAAATTCGCAATCACTTAATTGCCAACCCAATAATTTGCAAATCGCCGATGGAAATTTAGTTTTTTCCGGAGACGTGGATTAGTGTGGACACTTCGTAGGAGCGATCGTGAATGTTCGAGGATATTCGAATATAAGAAAAAGGACGGTTTAAAGCAAATATATCGCCTTTTCAACGCGCATTTTCTTCGGGCGTTTTCCTCCGAGACTCGAGGGTTCGTCATATAAAAGTTAACATAGAAACAGTGAAACAAGTAAAGAAAGGCGTTTTACAAACTCTAACGCGCTTTTTATTCTTCTCTCGCTTTTTTCTTCCTTCCTTCCTTCTTTCTTCTCTCGAGCGAGGAAAATATTCGTTATTATATTTGCATTGAAAAGATGCATTGAAAAAGTGAGCTTCGCGAGATCCTCGAATTTTTCATATTTGGCAACGATTCGAGGCTCGATGTTCGCCCGTTGAAATGAGATGCTCCGACGAGCTGAAAGAAAAAGAGGAAAAAGAGCCATCGTACGGAGCGGAATCCGCTTTTCAATGACTACGCGTAATTTACACAACTATAGCCGAGTATAATTCTCGCGAAAGCATCAAAGGTTACGTATCAAGGGCGGGCGAAAGTTTTTCTCTGCCTCCCTCGTTTCCTTGTCTTTCTCGAATCGTCGACAGCCGTCTTTTCATCGTTGGAGCGAGCGCTTTCCCTAATATTCTGTTATGCAGTACGAAATGCTTTGAATCGACGTATATACGTATTTGGTTAACACTTTTCCATCTATTGAAACCTCTACATTAATTTTAATTTTTTTAAGTAAATTTTAAACACGAGTTATTATTATTTTTATTTATTTTTAGTTTTTGTGTCATTGTAGGAGGTAAAAACATATGTTGCTAAAATACCTTCGAATTGTATTTAATTATGATAAAATAAATGTTTTGCATTATTTTATATCGTGCCTGTATGCGCGAGAAAAAACACTTGGTAAATGTTGGTGAACCTTTAAATAGTGGATAAAGACAGGGCATGAATGATGAAACATGGAGAAAAGATATCACGACGTCAAAAACTTTTGACCACTTTTATGTGGCAACCATGTCATTAGTTTGTACGTGAACTATATAAGAATGAATAATAATTTTCCAAAAAGTTACTACAGTACTAGTAAGTCGCACGTACATAAAATCCCATTAACTAAAGATTTCACTCGTTCATTATATGATATATCCTTCTTTGTTGCTGTTTTAGATAGTGTTTATTTAACTTCAAATAAAAAATAGTTCTTCAAAATTTCTTTATATTTAGACAGAATTTTATACAGAAGTATGCACACGAAAGTATCGAAAGTATACTGTTTTGCGATATTTGTATTCCACCTCCCGATTCTTCGTTTCGTCTTTTAAAATTTGAAAGATCTTGTTGCTTCCAAAGCAAAGAAACAAGGCAGTGCGCAATATCTCTATCGTACAAGTAAGAAAATGAAACAAATCTCAGAGTTTTAATTCGCAAAAGCCTACCGAAAGAACTCCTTCGAGGAAAAGAATAATCGAAAGAATGAAACGCGACAAATACAATAACATTGGCAATAAATAGATAGATTACAATGAAATGTAAGTTACGATTGTTCGAACGATTTGACGAGCGTATCAATGATGTTTACACGATGCTGGATACAAACGAATGGAATAGGACAACGCAATAATATGTAATTTATTCAAAAGCGATTCTTACGTGAGTTATGGCGCGTAATTTCACGCTGAAATTGGATTTGGGTAGGGTGTTAATATGAACACTCTGGATGAATTTAATTTCAATATTCGCTGGATAAAATCGAACAAGAATCTTTTAATACGTCTTAGATGTAGATACTAAAAGCATTATGATATGAAAAAAAACACTGCCGTAGCAATGCTGTATTACGGTGTTTAATTTTAACGTGAAATTTTCTGTGTAGTATTGAGATGTACAGTAATACAATATTGCCAATATTAACAATGGAAAGGTATGAGTCGGGCCCTTGTATGTACGATGAACGTAGACTATATAGATAATTTTACTTAGAAGTTTTTCTATCATGTTGACTATGAAAATGAAAGAAAAACAATGTATCGCATATGCAGCGATGATCCACCAGAGCAAAACGTAAATACCGCGTATGCAGAAGCCGTCCGCAAACGTGTTAAATAATTAATTGTGTATAAATATACGTATATTTATGCGCCTTACGAACAAGACCAACTCGGAAATTTCAATTATTCTCCGAAGTGGCTTTAATAAACTCAGCATTACATCATTGAATTCGATGCTGCATATAGGCTCGTGCGGTTTAAATAGAATTCAAGAGATTCCGTTCCATAAAGCGGACCTTGAATCTACAGTGTTGTATACATTTCTGTACGAACAATAAGCAACCTGATCCTTTATTCTGTTTTTTCTTGCAGAAAGATGGTGAAGTAGATATTTTGCTCCCTTATCACAGCGGACAACGACGCATGCGTAATCCATTGCGCTCTTGTTTTTTCCGTTCTTCGTGTTTGCCCTTATTAAATATCGAATATAACTGTCCTTTGCGCTTTTATCACGATATTTCTTTCGCTTCGTTATAAATGTTACTCGACATTTTCAACGAATTTCGTAAACAAACGATATGACTCGTGGTTATACAAAGATTGTCGAAGTTTTATTAGATAAACGGCATATTGGTGCTTGCCTCGGCTAACATTTTGTTCGGATATTAATACAAAAACGCAGGTCTTCTTCGCGTGCACAATTATTACGTACAGAAAGACGCGAACCAAAAGACGCTTCTGTGTCTAACAAAAATTTATATAGTTTTTTTTAGGGTCTATTCCTAAATAGCTTCTCTCAATTTATAAATGCGTAGTCGACGTTTTTTTCTTTCATTCAACTAAACCAATGTTTCCCGAAGTGTGATGCGCGTACCCTCTGGGAGACGGGAAGAGTTCGATGGGGGTATGCGCTGCACCGGGTTTTGGCTGTGTCTGGTGCAACAAGCAGCTCCCTTTTTTTTGACGAGAGGTACTCAGTGTTACGAAAATTATAGAAGGAGTACACAAATGTCGAAAGTTTGGGAAATACTGAACTAAACCAATATGATGTTCCCTGATCACAGTCAAATTCACTCGCTGTTTCAAATGGGAAAAACTCGATCATTTTGTGTAACTAAGACTTTATTCGCCACGATTTTCTGACTTTAATTTTTTTTTCAGCATTTCCTATAGAGTTGCATACTCTTTATCTTTTCATATTATGATATAAACTTTCTAATATGCAATTATATCCGTAGTTCGCAATTTTTTCGGCCAGACAAAAGTGAGACTATTCTCTTCCATTTCATCCTACTAAATTTTCTTCTTCGAATACTTCAGTGTACAAGTTTGTTACGGTTGCTTGATATTGATGGGATTAAAAAAGTCTAGATACGTGAGAGGGTAACGTTTAAGTCGTTTATAACGCGAGAAGTTACTTGACCGATGATTGGATCGACGACCGTTCGCTTGCCTCTCTGTCTTCTTCTGTCTTCCTTTCTCCCTTCGCATTTGTACGCCTTACAATAAGTAGCCAAAATGGAAAGGAATTCAATCATTTTAAATCGCGATTCTTTAACGAGTTATTTTTCGAACCTGTCGTGTTGTTCATATCGGGAAACAGTATCGTTGAACGAATCGTATCGTCAGGGTCTTTTTCTCGCTCGTTACGTCACTGACTTTCTGCCTCCCGGCAGCCGTAATTCTAGCGCAGCTGTATCGATTGCATCTGGGTGTACGAGGACCCACATTTTACACTGCTCCTTTTTTACGTCTTCAAAATCCGTTAGGTTCTTCTCTTTCGCGTAATTGAACTTTGAGTCGTCTAGACGTCTGATATATTAACAGGTTCCTCGAGTGATCGTTTGAGGTCGCGTACCCATTTAATGTGCATTCATTGGATACGAACATCGTTTCTCGTTTCGTATAATTCATAAGAGCCGATTTTAAACGATCTTTTTCAATTCTTTCTTGCCTGCTCCGTTTTCCTCCTCGTATCTTACGATACGTACGCTTGAACGTTTTATAAATTTGAAAAGCGATCGCAAAGATCATCGAATATCAACGCGTTAAATATAGTTTGCCAGTCATAAAGCGAATATGTTACGTCCTACGACTTCTCGGCCTACACCCTAGTTTTCTCTCGTGTGCCTTCGAATGGAGTTTCTCTCATAGACGCATTACTACTCGTTGACGTAGGATCGGTCGTCGACGTTGCGCTATTCTAATCATCGTGATAATCGTAATTGCGTCATTATTTCTTGAACATTGTTCATTGCGTGTTGTAGTATCCTATGAAAGCGTGATTAGCGTCTATACGAGTTCTTTGCGAAGAATCAATGCTCGGTTTGTTAAATTTTCAAGTCGTTTGTTCGAAATGTTAACGACGATGTATCGATAAATTCAGTATCAATCGATAAATTCATCTTGGATTCGTTAAACTTCGCTCCAAGTAGTAATGGCATCGACCTTTTCTTTTATTTTTAAATTTGACCGACAGATTTTTTAACATTTTCTTTACGTCATTTCGTAACGCGAAATGTTATTAATCTGCGTTTCTCTTCATCAAATTTTTCTCATTTTTTATTGCTTCATATTGGTCAAATTTGTCTGCCTTTAATTACTCCTTATTTCGCCCCATCGAGTTACTTTATTGTTATATGCCCATAATTGTGAAAGTAAGTCAAAATTAAAAAAAAATGAGTTTATCAGTTATTTCACATCATATTATCTTAAACTATTAATTTAATATAATTTTTAGGATATTGTCAAAAATGAACCGTTAGGTAGTGCTTGTTATTTGAATATTATATGAAGTTCATTTAGTGTTAATTATGAAAGTGGTCTAAGTAAAAAATATTAAAAAATCAGTTTATTAGTTATTGCAAATCAGTCGATGACGATAATGATAACGATAGTAACACGTTTTTTAAACTAAAAATGCAAATTTACTCTTGCGAATTTCTGAAAAAAGAATCGCTAGATTATGTTAGCTATTTTGTCATTATATGGAATTCATTTAGTTTTATTTGAAAGTGAACTAATTCAGTTGCAGTCTTCCAAAGTAATTTATATATTTTACCATTATGTTAACAGATAGTTAAGATAGTTAACAGAAAGTCAACAGATAAAATTTTCTATAAAACTTACTTAGATGTTTCTGAATTCCAGGTTTTTGGATCTTTCACCTAAAATAGAAAGACCAAAAATATATATGGAAATATTAACTTACTTTATACCACCAATAGACTACTAACGGTAGAAAAACATAAAGATATTAAATTTTTCAGGAAAATTTCATAAATCTCATAAATTCATAATGATAAAAATGGATTAGTTTTTAAAAATAATTAATTAATGTAAATGAATTATTTTATTACAATTTTTATTTCTAATAAAACTTGTAGTTTTTTTATTGCTTTAAGTCATTTATAGTTCATTCAGTTGATTATGAAAATGGTCTAAGTCAATTTAAATTTTAAAATAATTTTCATATGAGCTCACATTCACACACGAAATTTCACATTCATAATAAATTTTCATTAATCGAGTTTATTTTTTTTTAAATATCTCGAAATAAGAAATATTAGGTCGAGTTATGAGTAACTTTCGTTTTTTTATCAGACATTTATTTTGCTTTCATTAAATAACAAAATGGTATTAATTTATTATATATTCGTCACTATTATGAATGACCTTCTCCCATCTTCCTGTCAGTTTAGCAATTCCTTCCTTGTAAAGTTTGGTCGGTTTGGACTGATAGAAATTGTCGACTGACTCTTTAGAATTGAGGGTTTCTCCATTCAAAGAGTTTTGCAAAGAACAGAAAGGTTGTAATCTATCAGGGTAAGGTCCGGGGGATAAGCCGAGTATGGTAAAACAGACCTTCCAAACTTAAGAGTTTTTGTTTTAATCACCCTTGCCGTATGTGATCGCGCATTGTCGTGTAAAATAATGACGTTTTTGCAATTGATGAGTGCAGGGCGCGTTTCATGAAGTTTCATTTACACTTTGTGTAGCTGCTGAATGTATCTTTCCTCGGTAATTGTTAAATCTGACTTTAACATCTCGTGATGAATTATGCCTCGATAATCCCACCATACACACGATATCTTTTTGCCATAGATGTTTGCTTTCGGATCTGCTTTATCAAGCCACTGTCTTTTGTAAACGATATTGCCATAGGTAACCCATTTTTCATCGTCCGTTATAACCTTGTTCAAAAAAGGCTCGATTTTTATCCATGAGAGCAGACTTGTGGCGATTGACATGCGATCTTTATTCCATTCACTGAGATTGTGGGGGAATCATAGTCATTTCTCCTAACTTGCCGACTTTTCATAATTTCTCCAGGTGACGGTTAACAGTTGATTGTGATGTGTTCAACTTTTTTGCTATGTCTCTTGTCGATTGATGTGAATTTTGTTCCAATATTGCCTTTAAAAGGTTGTCGTCAAAGTTGGAAGGACGTCCCGCCCTCGGTTCGTCATTTAGGATTGTATCTCTAGAACGGAATTTTACAAACGAATTTCTAACTGCCCGATCAGTTATTAGTTCTTCTCTCTATTAGTGTACACTGCATATTTTTTCAGGTGTCGTCTTAGCACTATTGCCTTGTTTAAATTTCCAAAGTATTACATGACGAATATGCATTTTTTGACACTCCATTGCAGAGGTTAAGGAAAACAGTTTAATGTAATGTGCATCACACAAAACAATTAACAGGAAACTAACTGAACCCTCTCATCTATGTAGGGAAAAAAAACTCATTTGTCCCGGTGACTCATAGTGGGTAGATACGAACAGTAGTTGTAGTTCACTTGATCAGTCGTCTATTCATCAATGCAACTGTCCATTAAAATAACGCATTGCGTGTGTAAATGTAGTGTAATGCGATTGATTGAAATTCTGTAATTTCATTCGAAACACTCGAAACTTTCGAAGCCACACTCAATGTGAGTATGATACGATTTCACGTTACGTTGGTGGAAATAGTTGTAACTTTTTTAATTATTTCGATTTCGTGTACGGATTGTATACACTGTCGGTCATAAGTTTGGAACCACTGCGTAAGATAGAAGTTACACGAAATTATGTGTTCATACGATGAAGGATCTTCATGAAAAAATTAGTTCGTTTTATCACTTAGAAACATCTTATTTTATTTCAACAAAAATATGTATAGTTTATAAACAGTAAACGCCAAAAATTATTTTGTGTCTACATTTCCTTAAACAGCCGGTCAAATAAACGCTTTGGGAGTATCAATTATTTACACTGACAAATAAACGCAAAACAAAAAGTACAAATATTTGTCATAATCATAAAGTGATTCCTAATATTTTCCTCTAAATTTTGGGATAAAATTACAAAATCGTTAGAACAATTTTCTATTGTTATAAAATATATGCTTATGCTATAAAATATAATGAAGTATTGAGCGGTCCCTAACTTTTGGCTAGCAGTGTATTTTCACGTTATCCGTCACGTCCTAAGTCAACAACTACAGGATGCATTTGTGTGTCGTCTGTTGCCAATCTGTTAACACGTATCAAACATGTGAGGTATAACAAATTTATTCTATGATTTATAAAATTCCAACAAATTTCTTTTCGATAAAGTAGATGCTAGTAAAGAAGATTGTTCTTTCCAGGATTCCATTTGAAAAGATACTCAGATATGATTGAATTTGTTTAAAATTGTATGAATACGGTGTTAAGAGAAATCATGTACACTAGCGAATAAATATTTTTGTTGTTGTTTCAAGTCAGCACGTTATGCAAGGAGACTGAGCTTAATGCCCCCCATTGGATCGATCCTTTTCTTATTCCTTTGTTGCGTCAGGCTTAATGCGAGACACAATGAGCGAACAGGAAGTCTCCAACTTAAAGATACGCTTTCTGCGCTGTAGCAATTCATTCGGATTACAATTCGCTCCGTGTGAACTGTAGACCTTTAAAGAGTAAAAAGGCATCGCTTCGTCGTCTATGTTCCTTGAAAATTTATAAATAAATTTCTCAAGTTCGGAAAAGGTTAATCGCTCGAAGTTTAAAGTTCAAGGTTAATTTATGGTGCTGCACATGCGTTTTGATCGACATGATATCATAATACAAACCAGCAGGAAAGATGGCAGGATTCATGTTAGCAGATGAATAATGTAAAGAAAAAGGCACCGAAATATAAATCGATAATTTGTACATAAAGTAGTGAGTTACTCAGAAGAGATTTTCTTTAATGGAAATAAAATATTTCTTATTATTTCTTGATATTCCAAATTTTATCGAATTTAAAGATACAAGATGTTGCGTGTTTAATCAGCGTGTTTTTTAGTCTCGAAATATCTTATTTGAGTCATGACACCATATCTATGTAAACACGTTTCAATTCATTTGTACCGTTGTCACTCGATAGTAGCGAGATGTATGATGCATTTTAACATAACGAATGAATAGCCTGAACTACACACACACACAATATGTGCTGACTTCATAATATTAACTCTGAATCGGAATGTAGGTTTGATGAAGGCGGAGAATATCGGACAGTCGATGTATAGCCTTCTTCCTTATTTATCTCGACAAACAATCTTAAAGTTCTACCAATTAATTTTTAGTCCTTCTTAATGTGAATTATCTATACGCGATAAGTGCTAACTAATACATTAACAAAATGTATGAATAGAAGCTGTCTGCAAGCAAACATTTCCAAATAGAACAAGTCATTCGGTATATTATACATTTAAAATATAGTATTACATCTTTTTGGGAGCTTCAACGAAAGTCATATAAATCCAAATGTACGTAAATCAGGATTACTTTTAAAAATATAGAATTAAGTTCATCCACCCGCAGTCTTCCTGTATTTTACGATATTCGTGTTTCATCTATCAATTGAAAGAACAATCGATTGAAAGGTCGGATTCTTATTTTAAAGTATTAATTTTACGTTTCCTTACCTAACACTATCGCAGGAAGTAAATATTTCGAATTAATTCAATTTCTTGAAGACACAATGTTGTGATATGGAATAACGTAATATACAGACAAGAAATATAAAAAATGCATGGGAAAGTGTTCTTATCCGCCCCATTAATTATCGTCAAAAGTATCAGGGAACGATAAATGGTATTAAAATATCAAGAATTGACGATAACGCGAATTAGAATCTCGTTCTATTGTCAAAAATCAACCTGTTAACGGCATGATATTTATTTTTTTCAGGCTGTCGGTTTGGCAACGGCAGTTTTAGCGATATGGATGCTAACGGATCATACCTTCTTAGTGTCCCTGGCACAGGAACAGCATAATTTTAATGCAGGCTTATACATCTTGCTTGCAGCTGGAATCGTAATGCTCATAGTAGCTTTCTTAGGATGTTGCGGCGCCTTTCGTGAATCTCAATGCACGCTCGTCGGTTTCTTCAGTTGCCTTCTTTTGGTAATTGTCGCACAAATCGCTGCCGGAGCGTGGCTTTATACCAACAGCGATCGTCTCGAAGAATTGGTTAAATCCTCCGTAATAAACACAGTTAAGGTAATTGAACAATTTCGTAAATCTATCAGTCAATATTAATCCAACGTGATTAAGTGTTCTTTGATAATGCTATGAGTGTTCGTATAGCATTTCAGTAATTCTATAAAAAGTGTTCGATATAAGACAGCATCGTAAATAAAAAGAAAGGTAAAAAATGTAAAGCATGTATTCCGTATATTTGTAATCTGATTTTATGTGATAACATTCATATATTGATATAATTTTATTATCGTATCTTTAAATTTGTGAAGTTCATGTTTTTCGTATTATGTTTGGAAATTATCATTGTTATCGTTTTTGTAAGTTAAACGTTGTTTATATTTTTTTCAGAATGAATACAGTGTGATCGATTCTCGCACACAAACCGTTGATACGTTTCAATCTAGTCTTGGATGTTGCGGAGCAACAGGACCAGCGAATTGGGCTGGTAGCAAATACGCTGACAAGGATCCTTCTCTTCCTTTCTCTTTGACCGTTTCTACGGATTCTAGCACTGCTTATAAAGTACCAAAGTCATGTTGCAAGGATAAAGATAGTGCCATTTGCGAACACGCTCGCAACCTCAAACTCGCTGGAATCGTCAGTCCAGCCATTTATAGCGAGGTATTATTGACTTTATTTAGCATAACAATACCTTTCTCCACCTTCCAAAAAGTATTTGTGCCGTGATATAAGGCTTGTGTAAATATTAGGTTACTCCCGTTTTCTCCCAATAGTTTTTCATAAAAACAACATAAAAAAAACGAAATTATTTTTCGAACGACCTAATATATTCATTGCTTGATGCAAATAGAATGTTGAAATTTTATTATCTATAAACATTTGACACATCTTGTTCGTAATCGTATAGTAATCATCTCATAATCGTCGTATCATAATCAATCGTATCATCTTTTTCCAGGGTTGCATAGATAAATTAGTGGATGTGTTGAAAAGTCAAAGCTGTATCGTTATTGGCGTAGCGATAGGCGTTGGAATTTTGGAACTTCTTGGTTTGATATTTGCTTTGGTTTTGTGTTGTGCGATTGGCTCTCCGGATCGATACAAAGCCTAAATCGTTCTATTTTGTGCCAAATCCCGGCTTATACTACCTATTATATTACCGAAATATTGCAACTGATGTCATAATTTTATTTTTATGTGCCAAGATCTATGGATATTCGTCGGTCTTTCGTATTCATTCTTACGAGATGAAAATCATATTTTCCAATTAGAATCTCAATGACAGAAATGCAATAAAATTTTGCAATCTGTACCACTTCCGATGGGATTGTTAAGTAAAGATATGTTGTCGCGTATTTAAATAGTATCTTATATAAAGGCATATATTCGTAGGATGCAATTAGGAAGTGTCCAAATAAACATAATGTTCATTATTAATCGATGACTGCTGATTTATGTAGATACAGTGGCATAATTATTAATTTAGAAACGACGTTCATATATCATTGAATTGTCATAACATTCGATTAATTGCAATACAAATCTTTTGCATTATTTAAGTCAATCACTTGGATTGTTGTTCAGTTATATGCCTCTATATACTAGATGCACGTATTTAAAATATCTTTATATTTATATCAAGGAATGTATATGTATATGTATATACATACATACATACATACATACATACATGTATATATTACCTTATATGTGTCAAAAGATTTTAACGTGACCAAACGTAGATAGATTATCTAACATTATACCAAACTATACAAATTAAAAAATCAAGTGAGACGTAAAATTGAAATAATTATAAAGCGCAATGGAAATATGTCTGAGTAATACTATAAAAATAAAATATAAAGGAAATATGCGTAGGAAAGCTTTGCTTTATACGCTTGTCCTTAGATGAAAATGTAAAACGATATAAGTTCTAACTTTCTTTATTTGAATATCTATTATTGTAAAAGAAAAACATTTGTATTTTGCTTTTCGACATCCTGAAATTATTTCACTGTGAACGCTTTGTCAATAAATTAATTTATTGGAAAATATCTTTCAGAATTAGGAACAGCATATAACAAACACGCGCTGATACAAATTTATTGACAAAAAAGTTCAGAGAAGGAAAATTATACATTTAAAATATGTAAATGCTTTTGAGTCTCCAGTTTGTTCTTGTTTATTTAGAAATTTCTTACACCAAAATATAAATATCCTCAGGGAATGAGAGGAGAATGACTATAAAATTGATTTGTACTTTTTTATTATTGGATTTCTTATTGAATTCTATGATACTTATTTCGTACAATTATTGTACGATAATTATTTTGCTATTTTTTATATTGCCGCACATTAAATAATAATCGAAGAGAATAACTTTCAACAACAAAGTGATAAACTCGATTAATAAATTACTGCGTAATAAAACTCGTGAAATAATAGATCAAATATTTTACTGAGTTATTTACTTTTGAAGCTTCAAAATATAAATTTTAAGTACTGTAAAAGATAAACGATCATTTAAGATTCTTATAATATATCTATACGTTATATATCTGTTTAGGCCAAAGCAATAGACCAAAATAAATAGATGTCGAAATTTATAATAATCTTCGACATTCACATTTAACGACACATTAAAATTTAATTCACTTAACAAAAAAAAGTATTCTTGTTATAACTGGTATATTTAAATAAATATTGAATGAAAGTAAACATTTTACAAAAAGCTGCAAGTGAAAAAGAAACTAAATAATAATATTAATTGCAATATTCGATAATATACCAGTTAAAACATGTATAGAATATAGTACGAATTACGCTTTAAAGAACCGATCTGAGAGTTACAGTGACATAAAAATGTTACTCCAATGATTATTGTAAGATTATTGAGAGGATTATGCTTATATCAATATCTGAGTCCTTATATGTTATTTTTTTAGAAGATGATCCTATTTAAGAAGAGCGATTAATATTTGGCTGTGAATATCAGTCATACGTCACTATTATTATTTCATCAAATTCTGTGAAATATGTCGAATAATATTTCATGTTAGCATAACAATGCATATTCACATGACGATTATTTTTGATTTTAACATTATTAAAGTGAAAATAATAAAATAAAAGTCTTACGCATATTGTCCAAATGAAGAGTATGGTACAAAACTCAAAGTATTTAAATTGTTGTTTCAAGCGCATTTGAAATCAAAAGATACGAAATAATTATAAATACTATAACGATTATAATGTCTAGTCTATGCAAATTTAATCGATAATTTTAATTTACAGACTTTGTAGGTTGTAATTTATACACTATACTCTACTTTTATTATGTGTATCAAACGTAATACATTATTTGTATTTCTTGATTATAATTTATTAAATTTAATTAAACGTTTACACACATTTTAAAACCTTACAACAGAAAATAAAAGAATAATTGCGCACCACATAAGATATTTGTTTATATCACATATATGACTATTAAATTTACGAGCAAATTTACGAATTTTTGAATTATACTGTCAACAAATGATTACAATTAAAATTTTGTTTAATTTTCGCTATATAAACATACACATATATGCTTAAGTCAGGTTTTCGGAATAAGAATTTGTTGTGTTCCTTCAAAAAATATAGATTTAAAATTTTTTTAAGAATAACACTGAAATTGATAGTTATTTACTGCCAATTTTTATATTTATGTATTATTAATTCATTTTATTATCTTCTGAAAAAATACAATGTATAGTGGATTTATATGAAACAAGATAATAAAAAAAGTCGCTTATAATTATGAAAATCGTGACAAAATATGAAATGTTTCAAATATATAACAATATCAATAAAGAAAAAAATCGTTAACGTTATTACAGTTATAAGTGTAATACATAAAATGATGCGTTAAAATATATTCTTCATAGGCGTCCATCAGTCATGCACTATTCTTGATTTTGATATTAATATATTTATATAGACATTTATTATATATATATATATTATAC
>JAITYT010000944.1:188601-201711 GCA_025433975.1 Liostenogaster flavolineata | reverse complement strand
ATATATATATATATATGTACATATATATATATATATAAATATTTTCTGACTAATTTTTTCTATTTATATTCCTCATTACTCATTTTTTATCAATTTTTTAACAAATTTATAAATTTTTTATTTATATTTATACGCATTTCAATGCGCTTGTCTCTAAAATCAAACGTGTCCCTCATTGAAGTGAATGTCACCGTACATATAAGTTGCTTCATATAAGCAATGTGCAGCTCGCCATAGATTTAAATTAATTATTAAGACTTACATTCGTAAAAAGACTATATTGTCTTAAGATTCGTAATATATGTTATTAGTATTATTTTATGCAATTATGTTACACACACATACAAGCAAATATATTCAGTGTTTTATAAACTAAATTCTATTCGAACACTTAAATGTGCGCATATATTTGTATAGATATTTGCGATTAGGTGTTATAATGAGAAAAATATTAAAAACGTTCAATATGTAATTAAATGAAATTATTTCGTAATATGTAGGCATATTTGTCCACCTAAATACATGTTTACTTTAAATCTTTGGTTGCTTTTCTTTCTTACATTCATGATACCAATAATATACACACAGTTGATATATTTACGGGAAAAATATATATAAATGACCTTATAGTTAGTTTATCCTAGCACTATCTACGCTTTATATCCGGAAGCAATGGACGAAATTAAAATGATAATAGAGTCTGGGGGGTTCGTTGTGATGCATACAAATAGAGGTTTCGGTTAAATTTTAATGAAAGCGTAACGGTACATTAAGACAATATGTATGTCTATTGTAGGCAATAGCTTCTTCCAACAAACGATGTGAAAGAAACCACAACGACAAAATCATACCGTGAAATCGATTACGTGACATATGAAAACGATTTGAACCGACCGCAAAATAGTAAAAGACAACAAAAGAAATTGGTATGTAGATGTATACCTACATGAGTCATAGTCGATTCGTCATACGTACAAATAAGGAACGTAGACGTCATTCTCGAATAAGCTTATGACGTTCATGATCTCTTTATTAAAATGTGCAAATATTGCATTAACGTTTTTTCAAACGGTTACCATTTATTTACCAGGATGAAATTACAGGGACCAAGTAAAGGAATTGTTTTAAGTTTACATTAAAATACTTATCAAAGGTTTAATTGAACGAGTTATAGTTATGTCATCCGTAAATAAAATTGTCTGATAGAAAAGGATAAAGGAAGGGGAAGAGAGAAAGAGAGAGAAAATACTTGTGTAACGAAATCTTGTAAAAGTCTTCTAATTTGGGAGCAACTGGAATTTATGACTTCGTTGTACAGAACTTTAAATGTCAGTGTTCAATTGTGACGCTTGATATCGCGCGGCCAGATAAGATCAAACGAAAGCGAGGAAATAGGTAAGGAACTGTAAAGTTTGATCATGCAGAGGAGTGGGTAAGGGATTAGGTAAGAGAAGGGCGGAAGAGAAACGGAGAATATACAGATGATAGATAGGCTGGGAGGAAGTAGACATTAGAGGCAGTGGTTTCCAAATTATAGTTGTCTCCCTTTATATTATTTCCAAAAATAAATATAACCTCAACGATACAATAAGGCGAAGATATTACATCTACACTATAAAAATATCATGTATCACTAATACGAACTTGCATTAAACACAATCCTATATATTAATTCAAAGTTACATTAAATACAATTTTGTATAATTTCGTATAAGAGATTTAAAAAAATTTGATTTGCATAATACTATTTATTTCTGTGAACAATTTTGTTTAAAAGTTGTTTTAAGAGAAATGGAAGCAAAAATATTGTAGTTTGTTATATATAGGATTTTCCACTAAGAGGTATCGTTTTAAATTTTTAAAGAAAGAGTTTTTGTTGTGAAAAAAATAGTGATGTTTGTATTTCAATGTAAAATACAGACTTTGCGATCAAAGAAATGAAATATATTTGATAAATAAGAAGAAATTAGGAGAAATAGAATTTTTTTGCATGTAACTCACAGTGCTTAGGATGTTACGCAGCACGTGTTTTATTATAAAAAAAAATAATAATACAGAAATACAAATAGATAAATTTAAGATATAATACAAAACACATTTCAGTTCTAAATGATAAACATGTAGAGGGTAATAGTGACTCTATCGAATATTTTCTACAATATAATAAATTGAAAGACGGTGGGAAAGGTGATGGTAAAGACGAGCGTAAGATAATCGAATAAATGTGAACGGTAATTTACAATTAAAATTTTAAAAAATTCTGGAACTATATATTCTTTGGGAAATCTTTTTTCTTTTTTTAAAGAATATGACGTTTTAGTTAATGATATTTAGATAATTTTTCAAAGAAAACTATATTAAGTAACACATTAAAAAAACATTATACTTAAAAAATAAATTTTATTTCCATTTTTCTACGTATTGCTAAAATATATACATATATACACGTTAATATTTATACGTTATATATAAAATATAACGTTTTGTTACTGTTGAACAACTTTCCCCAATTTCTTAAAAAAATACAGAAATCAGTTTGGAAACCACTGCACTGCGAGAAAAGAGGTAGGGGACACGTAGTAGACTGAGAAGAGGTACGTGTAAGGTAGTAGGGAATAAGAGGGGCTGAGGAGGGCAGTGGGCCCACAGGTGCGGTTGCTACGCTTGGGCCCAAGAACGGCGTAGCAATGCTGTGCGGTGTCTCGGGGCGTAAATCGGCGTACTACGCTGCGTTTTTTCTTGTTTGGTATTCCAAGTCTTTCCTATATTTTCGATCCATCCTACCCGAATCGATCGTCTCGTTTTCGTTCAACGCGGAAGCTTTTTTAGACGTCCCTCCGAAATCTAAATGCGTGCAACAGATCGACGCTCCTTCCGTCGATAACATATTCGTAATCGTCGCGGCTAATCCGAATCTCGAGATTCAGGCGAGATAAGTCATCGAATAAATATGCGAATGGTAAATTGATGAATGTAAGGTGCCTCGATGTGAGTATCGCGTTTGAAATCGAGATTGGTTTGACTGTTTCTCTCTCTCCTTTCTCACTTTCTCTCAAATGGTGCAGCGAGGATGGTGTACAAGAAAAAATGATGTCATCAAGTTTTCGTTTCCGTTCCTCATAAATATCTCTTCTAATCTTCGAAAAACGAAGTAAATATTTTAAAGTGCGAAGTATTCTAATGCAGGTCAACTGATTTCTAGCGGGTAAGTACATTTTCTTGTTTCTTCATTCTTTGCTATATGTATATTAGGTCTACCGGAAAATTCTGTCAAACATTATTATCTCGAGTTAAACATTGACTTTTTGAACCATTACATTTTTATGTATTTGCTCGATATATACTTGAAAAGGTGGTTAATAATAATGGAAATTATATTTTCCAGTAAATATTAATTAATCTATCGAAAGTGTATTAGTTCTTTTATTTATAAAACGAACAAAACTTTCCGGTAGACCTAATATATAACAGTATTTCAAACACTATATCTAATAAATCAAATTTCAAAAGTCCAAATTAAATTTTTAGTTTTATTTCATATATAGAAGAGTTCTTTGATTTATTTCGTACTGCGACTTTTTTCTTGTCAATCTTTCAACATTTGAAATAATGAAAAAAAAATTAAAAATTAAAGTAAAAAATGTTTGTAATCTGTCGCGAAGGTGAGACGAGTGAGACAGATTATGAGACGCATAACTGTCCGATCTACTTTGTTAATATTATCGATAATATTAGTAAATGTACACTATTTACTTATTTTTAATATATTTTATTTAAGCAGACAAAAATAACGATAGTTTTATTAAAATTAAAAAATTGTGTTTTGATTTATGTATCGTATAAATTGTTTTTTTTGCAGCATTGAACACATTTTAGGAACACTGCCCACTGTTGTTGAAAACTGAAAAATGCAAATATTTTGGGGACATAAGAGAAGTTAGTTAGATTTTAATGACGCTTAAGTGAATGTTATTTTCTGAATTCTGATTGGATTCGGTGTTTGAATATGTAGGTATAACATTAATGTGAATACATGCACGTTCTTTACTGGAGATCGAAGAACTGTTATAATGAAGGGTATGATGTTGTAGGAATACGAAGTTGATTTTATATGTAACTTTTATGTTACTTTTAACAATGGTCAATGAAGTATGGTCAGATTGCGATCCTAACTGGCACAATCTCGAGACGTTGGAATCCGCAAGACACAATTGTGACGAAGCTTTTGAAAATCGGTGTGCTTGTTTTAGAACCTGCTACGATGGACATCATCAGTATGTCGTGAATTGTACCGATTCCGGGTTTCACAACACAGCACCGTTAGAGCATCTGCCGAATGTAACTCAGGTTCGTAGAATTAAATAGCAATCTAATATTTTCTGCCCTGTTATTTAGATTATTTCGAAATATTATCATCTTAAGTTATTATTTTATCTGCTTTCTTAAAAGATCGCTATGCAAAAATGATTTCGGAAATGCAATCAAATATGTGATCCTAATGTTAAAAACGATATGATTTTATTATTGTAAAAAGACTATTTCAGTACTTATCGAATGATGTCGTATTTAAAAAAATTTTAATTTAAAATCATACAAATGTTAGTAATTGGGTGACAATTTATATCTAACGCTCGGCTGTGAGATCGTTTTAATTCACGACCGGATATCCGGTAACTTCATTGTCCGTCACATCCTCGATACGATGTTCAGAAGACGTAGACTAATAAGGCACTATACTTGATACTTTTTGTTTCATAGGTACTGATATTTACGGGTAACAATCTTGAGGAATTGCCGTGGAATGTGTTCGGTACGTTGGATAGGTTGCCGTATTTGCGTATAATCGATATGTCGAACAATAAGATACGTGAAATACGAGGTAAGGCCTATCATCATGTGCAGCACGTCGAGCGTCTCATTCTTGATTTCAATGAACTCTCGTTGGATCCGAGTAGGAGCCATCCGAGAGTCTTCTCGAACTTTGTTTCTCTCCTCGAGCTGCACTTGACGAAGGCTTTCGAGGATGATGGTCCACCGAGGGACTTGGCTGCGACCCTTCACGATATCTTCGTCAACAGGTATCGTTTCATAAATAGACCGTGGTTATATTTGTGTCTCGCATAGCGCGAGTCAGAGTGCCTAACGGCCATGCCTAACTTCTTTGCCTGGTTAATAATAGATGGACATCTTGCTATCGGGATATCCCGAAAATTTGAATCGGGCTACGACGTTTATCTTCAGCATTTATTTAAATTTCTACGTAATCCAGGGTTTCTAATTAATGTACGAGTTTTCTACGAAATATCGAATTATCGATTGTCGACACGTTAGATTCTATTAAAATGGGTTTCAGGGTTGCTTTTGAATTTATTTTTTAATAATGAATTACGATACTTTTTTTCCAGTAACTTGACTCAACTAATGAAACTGCATTTGGAGCAGAATAAAATATCGGAATTCAAAGACCCAAATGTCTTTTGTGATCTTCCCGGTTTGTTGGATTTACATCTCGGAGATAATGATCTCACGGCGTTGCACTTTAATCTGTCCTGCCTCCACAAACTTCGCTTCTTGGATCTTCAACGTAACAAGTTCACGACTGTTTTAGAACGTGATCTTCATCTTATGGATAATATTGCGAAACACAATCGGTCCATTACAGTGGATTTTTCGAAAAATCCATTCGAGTGTTCTTGCAAACTTAATCCTTTTATTAGGTGGCTGAAGAAAACCAAAGTCTTCGTTCGCAACAAAGGCAGTTTACAGTGTTTCGAAGGTGAATATTACGTAATTTATTAAAAATAGCGAAAGGGATATTCTTAACCTTATTCTTAATTTCAATAAATTGTCGATTTAAAAACTGTTTCTTCGTATTTTTCGAATGAATTTTTTGTGTGTTCACATTTGCGTGAAAATTGAATGTTATATACATACAATTACATAATTATCTGCGATTTACAACTTTACTTCGTACAACAAAATTATTAAAAATCGATCATTTTTATATGCGTGATATGTACCGTATTTTTTCAGATGGGGTGTCTCGTGAGATTTATGAAAGCAAAAATTGCTTTCCTAAGTTAATGGCTTCCGCTCAAAGAGGTACGACAGTGGCGCTATGTCTGTTGACGACGGTGCTGATCATTTTGGTATGCGCTCTTGTATACGTGCAGCGACTGAAACTTCAGAAGAAATTTGAACCTATGCTCGACTTTGTCAACAAGAGGGTGCGATACACTACGATAGCAACTGGAGATACGCGCGAAGACGTGTGACTAAAATAACTGCGATAGAAGTTTGCTCGTTAAGCTGCGAATCTATAATGATCAATATTATTTATTCGTGTTATTGCAATTCTAAAAGTGCATACACTATTGCGATCGTCTTCAATCGCATTTAAAATCTGATCAGATTCAAAATAATTAATCACCACTTCACTCTACTGTGGTTTAATAAATTGTAATAATTTATACAGTAATATAAAATGAAAACAAATTTCCACGAAATGCGAATTTCCCTTTCATGCATTAATCGTATTTTGTTTTCGATCAATAAGTACGGAATAATGCAGATATTTCGGCATACATATATACGTTGATATATTCTTTTACCGCTTGTAAAGCAGATACAATCGACGTTATTTGTCGAAACAGCAAAAAGATAACAGATGATCAAGAGTCTTCGTAAGTTACTTTCCACGGCAAAAACGCCTTACCGCTCATAAATTAAGATCGTTAAAACAATAGATACTCGATTGCATACAATATTTTTGAGTAATTCGTGTTTTCTCGAGGTATCATTTATAAATATTTATCAAATTTTTAACATTTAATGGAATAAAAAATAATATTCTTATATTTAAAACTATTATTAAAATTATTTTATATTATATAACAATAAATATAATTTTATTGTATGAATATCAAAATTTATTTGTTAATTGCGAATAAAAGATTTTTTAATAAATTTCTGTCAAAATAACATAAATTTTATTATTAACGTAGCATAAGTATGCTTTTTTATGATTAATTAAAACCTATGAACTGTCAGTTTCTTCTCGAAATATTCAATGTCACGAATGCCACACGTATAGGATATCTGAACAGTTAACACATGGTCAATTCGTTTCATGCTCAACCAGTATCTGTCGCAAACTTCGATACAAAGTATCTTAAAAAGTATTCGCTTCCATACGTTTAAAAATATAAAAAATTTACGTTTTAAAAAGATTAAGACGCCTTTCCGAAAGACTGTATGTTTTCGTTAACGCGACAACGAAGACACGATGAATTGCTGTAAAATTTGTCTACCGATAACGACATCGAAGTCGATACGCCTAATGTAGTAGCCGTTCGGCGCGGACTGTATTTAGAAACCACCGTTTACGCGTATAATATTCTCTTATTGCGTTCTGTTTCTTATCAATCGTTCTACCGTTAAATACTGCCATCAAGAACCGCCATCGACATCTTACCTGAGATTAGATAAGATGCGTTTCGCAGGCGCCCGCCCGCTTATTCAACGTTGCCGTTGTTTGACCGCTAAACTGCACCCTCGTGCTTCGTTGTTGTCGTCGTCGTGGTCGTCGTCACACAGTGTAACAGTCACAATAAAAAAAAACGCGAGGAGACAACGAATAACGCGAGGATGCCACTCAGTGGTCGCCTCCGTCTCGACGAGATCGTTTCCTCGTTTCCAGAACTTGGGCCAACCATTCCAGATGGAGGTTACGCTTGGCTCATTTTGTTCGGCACTTTCCTCATTCAGGTACATTCCTCCCGTCAATTAATC
Organism: Liostenogaster flavolineata; assembly: GCA_025433975.1. NCBI lineage: Eukaryota > Metazoa > Arthropoda > Insecta > Hymenoptera > Vespidae > Liostenogaster > Liostenogaster flavolineata. The sequence continues at coordinate 193,920 of JAITYT010000944.1, read as the reverse complement.
AAGCAGGCACTCGAGTGACTAGTCAGTCAATCGGCCATGTAGATTGTATTAAGTAACGTCTTTATATGGCAGCGCGACAACGTAGTAGGGAAACCGTAAACTTCAGGTTGATCTTCGTTTCTCTGTTAATAAAATCATCACTGAATATCAATGTTATTTTCATTTAAAAGTTTTTTTTCTTTTTACGGTGCAATCATATTCGTTGTTTACCGTTCTTAACGTTATCTCCGATTCTTTTTTAATATCATTCAATTTCAATGCAATTAGATTATATTTAGATATAAGATTAGTTATACATAATTCGCAACAATCTGCATTAACAATCACTCGCGATAATTCGTGTAAACTTTTTTTAGAAATTATCGCTATTATCACGATTTCATTGAATAAATAAATTGTAGGATTTTGTATTTCATGAATGCAGATGACCGTGCCGACCATCCTGTCAATGTACGGTGTAGTACTTGGATATTTAACTGGAAGTAACGAAGCGAATTTCGATTTGTGGAGCGAAAATATAATTTTGACACCCATACTTTTTACCGCTTTTTGGAGTTTCACGGGTAAATGACTTGCTCTTTTTTCTACTAAGTGTTTTACATAAAAGAAACGAAAAAAAAATTAAAAGCAACGTCACGGTCTGGCGGCCATATCGCAACAAAATATCACATATCTAAATCAATGAATTTTTTATTTGAAAGAATAATTTACCGACTACGCATCCCTTGAATTATCGTTATCAAAGATATGATATTCTATGCCATAAATTGTGCATACACGGCTTCCTCATTATTCGATCTCTTTGTTCCACTATATTTTCTCACGAGTCTTAGATGATCCAAATATGGAATCTCCTTTGTCGTTTGAATTCAAATAAGTATCGTTGAAAGCGTACACACGTGCAAATGATGCAAACATAACTTGGTAATCATGAATATAATTGATAGTCAAATCGCTTGTCACGATAATTATTGCACGCGTAAATACATGCACAATCGAAATCTCATTGTGTCCATTGACTCATCCGTGTTATTATCGAATTATATCACCACACAGAGATACATACATTAACGACTGTAAGCAACTATTTATTTATCAATCTCTTATAAAAAAAACCATTTTGCAGAACTTAATATCAATTGTACTTTTTTAAGATAAAAAATATAATAAACAATTCCCTGGTATCTTTACACGATACATCAGCCACCCAGTTACAAGTTTTGATTGAAACCACAAGTACCCTGATCGTCTATGAAATTCTCACCAGACACAATCCATCATTGACTTATTTTCATAGATCCATGGTCAAAAATAATAGCTGACTTGGCGAGCGTGCCACGGATAGTGGGATTGATAGGAGTCATTCTGATGTCCACCGGTGTTCTTGCGTCTGGATACTTAGCGACCGGCGGCGTCGGTGCTTATTTAGCCAGCCTGAGCGCTGGCGCTGTCATGGGCATTGGCGCGAGCTTCGTGATCGTTCAGAGCGAGGAATGTCTGCGAAAGTATTTCAGGATAAGGCTACCGGTGGCGTTGACCCTGAAGAACGTCGCCTACTCGTTGGGTCAGATCTTCGTACCAAGTCTTACGTATCTTTTTCTCACGAGGGTTTGCCTAAAGGCATCCCTCTTTTTATTAACAACGATCTTTGTGCCGACCGTGGTAGGTGTTCTGCTCTTGCGACGCACCGTGCCTGAACGCGTCGCTGCTCCTTATCGTCTACTTTTATCTGGCAAGGAGGACAATGAACTACCGATAAGAATCACCGAAGAAGACGGACGAGATTCGACCGAACAGAAGCGGAATTTACAAAATCGTAGCCAAGGGATGTCGTCAACGGGCGATTCGAGCGGTACCGGTCCTCTTTTCGCCGAAATCAATAACGATATTTTTACCTACGATGACACCGACGAGGACATTTTCGTGCGATCGGAATCAGGCGTAGATCAAAGCGGATGGAAGCAGGAGCTACGAATTTTCAGTTACTTTCGATTTTGGGCAGTTACAATCGTTTGGATAGGAGTTAAAGCGTGGATACTGTTCTTCTGGACATTGTTACCATCGTTGTTCGTTACCAGGATACCGTCTGCCTATTCCAACAATCTCGCAATGACGACCGTCATCGCGGGATTCGCCACCCTTGTACCGAGCCTCGGCACTGCGTGGTTCCTTTGCGCCACGGCACAGACCAGACGAGTATATCTCGGTGTCTCTTGCTGGATCGGAAGTGTTGTTTTCGTAGGTACGAAAAAGATTAGAAAAGTATCGACAAGTGCATCGTGACACTATTTTTTGGATGCCGAACTGTCGTTTTAACGATTTCTCTATTTTTTGTTCTTGTGAAATAAAAAAAAAGTATCCATGCATTCAGTAACGAAGGAAAGATTAGAGGTACAAAGCTTGAAATATATTTTCGTCTTAGATCAACGGGTCTAACCGCGTCGGTAAACGTAGTGTATGACCTACTTGTACATTATGAGCTGCGGACGCCTTCGACAGGTGGTAGATATTGTGCGGCGTTCTTGAGGGAAAGGAAGGGGGAAAGCAAGAGAGAGGGAGAAAAGATCACAAGCTTAGAAAATAATTTAACTACTTACATACACACATATCCACATATGTCGATTTCTATACTTCTCAATGCACCTTTATGATGATAAACGGGATCGTCTATCGCTCTCGTATGCTATGGAAATTCGAAAGTGACTTTCCCCCCTTGTCTTTTTCCCATTCGCCATCTTTTTTCCTTTTATTCCTCCTTATTCTAATGCGCACGAGATTTCGCGATGTTCGATTTCTATATTGTTTTTTAATATCTCTGTTACTGCGTATGCATATTTTACAATACGAAATCTAACTGTTATTGAAACATCGTGATGTGTTTTTTATTGATTTTTATAGCGCTGGGTTTTAGTTATGATTATCTTTCGTTCATAACGTGCGCCGTCGCGGGTGGTATCAGCGCTGGTGTCTTATCGGTTTGTCAAGATTCGGCGTTCAACGATGTCCTTGGATTGCAATTTGCTCAGCGATCCCACAAAGCATTTTCGACCGTAGTTGGTCTCAGCTTGTTGCTCTTTTGCTTTATATACAGTACGTACAGTCACTTTTTTATTGTTAATTCAGAAGATAGTTGGCTACAAAAAACTTTAATCACGTCATTTATATACAAATACATTTTTTAGGCGTGGCACTGTGTCTTCGTATCGTCGCATTTCTCCAGTTTATCGGAGGATGTTATTGGCTTTCATCGCCTATCGTAAATATAGTAAAATCTCGACGAGGAGGTTTTAAGTAACACTTAAAAGAGAATCAATCTTAATTATACCGAACAATAATTCATTTGTAGAATACTTGTATCGATTCCTTGTATCATGCATAGTGAAATATCATTTACGGTTTATTATCTCTTTTCATGCGGATAACGTAACGTCAAATTAGTAATTGTGCGCCATAATTGTCAGGGTGTTCTTATCGGTATCATACTTTCGAATTGGTTTTTGAATTTTAACGATCCGTACTGTTAACACGCATTAGATATAGCATTATATTACGATTTGTACACGTGTAAATAAATCATAAACGAGAACTTCTATTATTTAGGCGAATAAATTGCCTTGAACGTAATTTCGTGAACTAAAATTTCGATCTTACGTTCCAACTTATTGACGTCGTATACGTGATCGAGAATATAGATCAAGATCAACGCTAGGATATTTCCAAAATAGAAAAAAGCAATTTTCCGTGTTCCTTTGGTAAGAAACGCATGGCGTGACAATTACACTTCATCCAACAATATCCGTAGATATGAGCGGTCGACCTCGGTGCCCTACTAATAATTCATTATCGTTGAAAATAATACCGTTGTATCATGAATACGAGCAGGTACCGCGATAATAATATAAACGGGCCAGAGGTAAAGATATCGCGCATACAACATTGCCTCGTAACGAGCAACGTTAGCAATGAAGGCAATTTCCAACGAGGAACGGTGTTTCATTACTACCGTACAATTTTATCCTTAGAATTTCTAAACACCCAACGTGCGTAATACTATCGCGCACGTGAGATAATTATTGCGCATATTTCAAGGCTATCGAGACGGATACAAAGGGAGTCCGCCGATCAGTGAAAAGATCGTTCGAATAGGTAATTTAAGATTGCGGAAACTTGCGGATACGTTGCCGTAAGCTTGAACGCGTCACGCAGAGACGACTAAGATCGAACGCCCAATGACGCTTAGCATCTCGTGATCATTGCGTTTTATCGTGCCAATTAAAATCGAAGCTTAAATTGTCGGTATTTTTTATAGTATCGGCGAAATAACGAGGTTAGTTAGTTCGTTCGATTTTGTTAAAAATTTGAGAGAACTTAGAGGATCGAGTCCATTCGATCAATGGTCCGTAAGTACGTACGTATATGCGTAATATCGAAAGACGAATCGAGCTAAAACCGTATCAACGACTTACCGATCGATCGATCGATCGTGTCGCTTATAATAATCGATTTTAAACAAGACTCGAAACCGGTCGCTCCACTTTCTTGTAAATTTATATATCTATAGATTACCGTCGTTAAAGCAAAGTTTAAGTACGAGCCGACTGTTTATTCTTGCCGTTAAGATAAATTTACCGAAAGGTGGTATAACCGGTTATCGTTTGGTTAGTACCCGAAGGAAAATGACTCTTAATACAAGAACAAACGTATCCTTGTACCTTCGTCTTTGCGAAGAATGTAAAATCGCATGGAGTACATTTCGTACCATTCAGTTTTGAACGTCTTTGTCACAACTTAACGATGCATTAAAGATATCGAGTTAAGACAACGTCAAATCTGTGTTCACATTCCTTATCCAAGCGACCTTATCCGCGGGAACGACGAACGTCAATTGAATGATAATTCGATATATTTAAAAACCGATCTTTCGAATCGATAAACCGTTTCCATCGATAAATTCGCAAGGAATCTAAAAAGAAAAACTTCCGATCGGTATCGTCGCGTTAACGTGCTCGAACGAAATTTATCCTTGTATTATAAATCCAAATCCGCGGCGTGAATACGCGCGTTAAACATACACGCACGAACACGTGCCGTACTAATGCGAATTCTTCGTTGCACCTTCTGGCTGTCGTCATCGTCGTTGTAGCCGGTCACCGTCGTTACCGTCGTCGTCGTCGTCGTCATTGGTCGACCCCGCGACGCTCGGGGTCGTTCCCATAAGAATCCGCCGTGACGCTGTACGGTGCAAACGCGAAAACGTTCACTGCGCAGACGCCGAGTAGAGGCACACCAGTCAGTGCACGTCGGTGTGTGCACCGACTG
>JAITYT010000944.1:169916-181102 GCA_025433975.1 Liostenogaster flavolineata | reverse complement strand
CGTCTGTCGTTCGACTCTGATGTTTAGGCGCGGCGGCCTAAGTAGAGCGATGATGCAAATGGGTTAAAGTGAAACCGTATTATAACATATCGGCTGATAAGTTTCCGGTCTGACTGACAGATAGCGCCATAAATACAAAATTAATATTTTTTGTTTAAAAGTACTAATCTTCAAAAGAGTGCTGTAAAAATTTCATGACGATCTGACGTTTGGTTCATAAGTCACAGTGGTGTTAGTGAAACAAAAGAATTTCATGTGTTGATAAAAAATTGCTTTTTGATGGGAAAAAACACGTTGAAACGAAAGTTCGGCTTGATGAATGTTATCCGGACTCTGCACCAAGAAAATCAACTATTATTGACTGGTTTGCTAAATTTAAACGTGGTCGTACGAACATCGATAATGGGGCATATTCTGGTCGTTCAAAAGAGATGGTTACATCAAAAAATATCAAAAAAGTCCACAAAATTGTTTTGGCAAATCATAAAGTGAAGATGCAAGGGATTGCTGACACTCTAAAGCTGAACGTGTATGCTTTATTTTGCATTACCGGACATTATTTTTAGACCGGGAACTTATCAGCTGATGTGATAGGAGGGCTACCTGGATTATAATCAAAATTATACTGCGCGCGCGCGCACACACACACGCACATACACGCTTGAAATAGATAAAGATTATATTAACAATTACACGCCAGGGTATTTTTCAGGCTTTTACGAAAAATGTTTGACAAAACATGTCATAACTATGTAATCAATTGTCACCTTGCTTTATCGGGTAGTGCCAATCTAAAATGGAAATTTTTTCTAGTTACTAAACGAACTAAATTGTTGATAGTATACACCACTTGATAGAATATTGAAGTGCGAGCCACCGGTGGTAACGTGTTAAAGAATAAATTAAACATTTATTCCGTACTTTTTGAAACGTTTTGTAGTTTCTCACAAAACAAGTTCTTTCAAAAGCAAGCTTTTATTCGTATTAATTATTTATTTTGTATATTTTTACTCTTCTAACCGAGGTTTGTATGGTTTTGTCAGATTTCGAGCACGAAGTTAAGTGTTTAAGAAAGTGGTTACGCGAAATGGAGTCTCGTCTTCAACCATTGAGTTTTCAAATGGACTGGACTTTAACAGAGTTGGAAGAGAAGGCTATGGAGCATATGGTAAGTCACGTAACGATATTTCTCATTAAATTTCTAATAAAAACATATTGCACGAACGTTTTTGGTATTTGAAAGTTCAATGACATAGGTGTATCTGACACGTGTTCTTTTAAAAACACGTGTTCCTATGTAGCTGCTAAATATTTACATCACATGCGTAAAGCAAACGAAACATCGGTAATATTACAGTCTCGTTTAAAATATTGATCGATGTATATTACAATATAATTTAAAAGCTATAAAAGCTAATGCAATAGATAAAATTAATAGGTTTTTTTCTTGTGCCTCAAATATATTTTGGAAGCTACTATAATTTTTCGTTGGGGCACGTTGCCAATTTTTAGTTCCGTTAAGCCGTCGATCGAAAGAAGACGGTAATATGTCGTAACCGGTAAATTTAATTTTAGCGCTTACATAGGTTGCATACGAAAAATTTATTTATATTTTGGTTCGTTGCCCTTAGTTATACCACGTGGAGTCATGCTGAATATGAAATCTTTCTGATTCTATGGGAGATATATAAAAAGAGTGATTTTGCTTGATATTCAAGTAATTTATGCATTTTTTTAACACATTTATTACTCTAAAAGTTATTTAAGATATTAATGAAGGAACTTTTGACTTTTGCATGTTACAAGAAAATGTATATTATATGTATATTTTTTCGAAAATTAAGGTAGTTTTATTTTTGCAACTGTTCATAAGGAACAGTTGTTGGATTCCGGCAAGAAAGTGAGTACAATACGAATTCAATAATTACTAATTTAATGATACAGATTTATTCTAATTGCTAAATAGCGCGCAATGAAGTATAAAGTGTGATGTAAAAATATTATAAAATTTGAGTCAGATTTAGGAATGAGCATTTCCAATTCTGAAATAGTTTTTATAATTACGTTACGAAGCGAAAGGTGGTAAATGATCTTAAATGTGAACTTCCACCTTGTACAGGAGAACGTTTTCATCGCGTCAGAAAAATTGGACTCTCGATGCATTACACCCATTTTTGTTTTTACGCAATAGATTCCCAACAAATTCGCGTAAAAACAGAATTAGGTGTATTACAATCCAAGATTACAATCCTTGGATCGAAATCTGCCTTTTAATTTTTTGTTTACCATTTCCGTACATTAATCCAAGATAATCGTGGCTCTTGGTACGATATAATACTTGTATGCAACAACATGTAGATTTACCCCTGTAGATTTACCTTTACTCAATTGGTCGTCTCGCTCGTCAGATCGTGATAGATAGTAAAACGGAAATAGTACACTCTTGCGTATTAATACTTTTATATACTAATAGTAAATGAACAATGTTACGTTTATCGAAATTTACAAAGTTGAAACGAGATATGAAATAAAAGATGTAGAAAACGAAATTGAAAAGTGATTGAAGAAAGCAAGATTAACATTAAAAATTCGAGTTCGAAAGAAGTGTTTGTCGATCGGCGATCGAGACTAAAATATCGACTCGATAAAGAGACGTTCTTAAATTATTTTTACTTTGTGGTGGAGGAGTTTTTGAAAATTTCTTCGTTTGGATAGACATTTTTGTCTTACCTCTAACTCAGTGAAAGGAAGACTTCTGAAAGGGAAATTTCTATTCTTATTTTGTCGGGAAAAACCCAGTACAAAACGACAGTACGATAATTTCGACAAGGAGATGTTTCATGATCCTAGCAATAAACATAAAGAAGATTCTAGACAACCGATGTAAAAAATATCTGCTTGTTAGAAGTGGTCCTCTAATCACTTTGTAAAATAATTCTTGTTATCCGATTTTTAGTTATTGTAGGTTCGCAATGTTTTACGGTATCTGTTGGATTTTACGATTACAGGACATGCTGTGCTATGAAGGCTCACCTTTTTTAATTCAAATATAGTGCAGAGCAAATATAGTACACAGATATTGCTGAGCGGCGTATGTTATCTAGTTCGAAGAGGTGTCACATGTGTGCACGTCACATAATATTTATCTATAGATATCTATAGTTACGTCGCACAGGAGAGGCCAAATATCGAGAAGTTGTCTAAAAATAGTAACCTTTGATCGTGTTGAAAATTGGTATAACGTTATTATTAAGGTCACTAGATGTAAATCTTAAATGACCGACTAAAAATAAATTAACGGTAACATTAAATAATAAATAAATGTATATATATATTAAATGTGATATATACAGAATGTTTTATTTAACTGCATCAGTTCGAATAACTTCTTTGTTTCCAGATATACAAAAAAATGCTAAAGGACAAAAATAGTTGACCTACAGGGGAAAATTAACCGGTATAGATTATGGTCAACTGAAGATCATATTTTTGAAGATTTTGCAAATAATATTGTGTCCTTAAATGGAATAACTTATTTTTTATTTATCATCGAAAAGGCAATGTCAGGATTTGTCCAACAATGTGCGGCTCATTGACCTTCGGGTGAACTTAAGTCTAAAATGTTGCAAAAATTTGAGAAGTTTACGAAAGAGTGAGGAAAATGCAATATGGGAAGAGGGAAGTACAGAAAGATAAATAAGAATGACAATAAAATTATTAGCTAGACTATTTACTATTTTAATGTGTGTATAAAATGTTGATCTTTAAACTTAATACACTCATTCAATTGCATAGCGAACTCATGCCTTGCTAATTCCATTATGCCTGGAGATATGCTCGCGCAGGCATTTGAAATTCGTATTTCTTATCTTCGTTCTGTACACAATATTTTTTATCATACTGTTGTTAGACTCCAGATTTATTTTGAGTGCAGATTGCGCGCAGTGAAAATGTGGACATGTTGTTAGCGATACAGCGAGATTCGAAGATGGATTTAACAATCTTTTGGTTTCGAGTCTTGTGTTCATTTTATACCATAGTTGTGATGCGGAGAGACAGATATCCTGGAATATCGCCGTGTAAGGTACACAGTGATGTAAGAAAAGGGATGTCGCCAGTGAATTTAAGAGTACCAGATTATTTTTGTTCTCAAATGACTGTGATGATGTACTGTCGCATCATCTAACAATCGAAATAATATTATTTCTTGACCTCTATGATGGCGACCTTTCATTGTGTCATCCAACAATAATCCTTCCGCTTTCGGTTTTTTTTTTTCGAGAATTTGTCATTTAGAATCTGGTGTGCTTCTCATGCAAAATGAGCAGGATATTCATCCTGTTGGAACCACATTCTTAATTGATTCTCTAATGAAATTTCTTCTAGAAATTCCGATAATCTTCCGATTTAAGAATGTAACGTATTTATATCCATTTAGATTTCCATTTACATTTACATCCATAAAACCAGGACCGATAATATGATTTTCCCGTAAACCGCAACACACGTTATCATTCTATAAACCGTTGATGAGCAATTTATCTCATCCAATTTGGATTTACATGCGACAAATAGCACATACTATGAATATTTACACTTTCATAATTAGTGAATGTAGTCTTGTCACTAAATAAAACGTTGTAAAGATTGTTCATTGCTTTTTAATTTTTGTATTGTCTTTTTGTATTGACAAGAATATAATTTATTTCGTTTTAATAATCACTAAAGATTGCTCTTGGATATACTATGATGATATTGCTACCAAAACAACTAATTTATTATTTTCGCATGCCTATGTCTTATTATCAACTCTTTTACTAGATTTAATCCTTCTAACGCTATGAACGCGTCTTCCCGCAACCATTCATTCTAGTCACACATATGCTTTTGGCAAAATCATTCACCATAGGCTATAAACGTATACGTGCTCATAATTATGAAAGTAGTTTAAATCAAAATTTATAAAAATGAGTTTATCAGTTATTTTACATCACATTACTTTAAGCCAAATTCAATGTAATTTTTACGATATTTTCAAAAATGGCCCAATAAATAGTGTCTGTTATTTCAACATTATATGGAATTCATTTAGTATTAATTATGAGAATTGTCTAAATGAACCCATATTTTATAAATAACATTTTTGTACGAGATTCACAAAATTTCCCATTAATAATCAATTTTAATTAATTAAGACTAATAAAATTCTAAATTAAAATGTTACATAATATAAAAATATTATTTAATTTATTCAAACGCAATCTTCAGATATCTCGAAATAAGAAATATACGACTTAAACCACTTTTATAGTTATGGGCAAAAAAAATGCGATTGATGCTTGTAAGTCGAGAGATAAATAAGGCGCTCACTTACTAAATTGATTAATTCCATAAACGCCAATGTGAAATATAATGAAATAATATACACTACACATCTTTACATGTGAATAATACACATAGTAGATATCTATCTTATAATAGAAAGATAGTAAACTCAAGTTCCCTCAAATTTGTACTTGCACATTGAAAGGTAACGAAGAAAAAGGCAACGTCGCTGTCGAGATAGAGGAATATTGGAATTTTCATAGAGTACTATTTAAGTATTTGTGGTGACAACATTCTGGCACGTTTTCTAACAATATTGTAAACATAAACAGACGTTTGTAATAACGACCGTGATCTATTAAAATTGTTTCGGCATTTCCTATTTCTCCTAAAGGGTTCTTAAACTTCGCGATTTTTTATAAAATTTTGGGCTCAAGTTCACTTAAAGGTCGAGTCATACATCGTTGGGCGCGTCTTGACATCACTTTTTCGATAGTAAACAAAAAACTAGACCATTCTACTTAAGGAAACACTACTACTTAAGAAATTTCCGAAAATATAACCTTCAGTTGACCTTGATCTATACCATACAATTCCCTCCCTGATATTGAATATTTTTATTCTGCAGCATATTTTTGTATTTCTGTAGACAAAAAAGTAACTCGACGTGGCACAGTAAGATAAAACACTGTATTATGTTAGTCTACCTCTTATACATTTTTCCTTCCGAATGTGTTAAATATGACTGAATTTTAATAGTTTTATTTTTTTTATATACAGAATTTGATGCTTTATTCGATTTTGAGAACAAAATTGGGGATTCCAATAAAAAAATTGGAAGTGATCATCATATCTAAATAAAAACGGAAAGTAACCAAAAAACAGATTAGAGTAATGTATGTCCCCTGGAAATAATGTATTTTGATCGCTACGTTGGTCATATGTAACCGCAGATTGTTTTGTCTAAGACGCCATGATAGTGATCATCAGTGATCGGAATGCCTCAAGTGTTTATAATTGTAAAATGAATGATCGTCAGCTAACGAATTTTAAATACTGTAGTTATTATAGTTATGCTATGAGACTCACTCTGTCCCAATCGAAATAAGCCACCCAAATATTTCCTTTAGTATTTGTGATATAAAAAATATATTGGTCATAATGTTAATACTGGAAAACAAAAAAATATTTTAAACAAATTGTTTACTGTTATTTTTTATTTATTTTTATAGTGGATGAAGAAAAGTTGGGAATGTGTCACTTATGTCCTTGAAGTGACTTTATAAGTGAAAAAGTACGGATGTTTTAGCCAATGCTAAATATCTGAATATTTGCTTCATATTTTATTATGTATGAATTATTTGTGATATAAGTGAAGTAAAAACTATGATAAAGGGTATAACAGGATAAGAATGACAGATGTACCTTTGAGCTGATTATATCTTCTGATGCACTAATTAATAATATATCAAAAGAAACCGTATTATCCCTCTATTTCAACAAAGAGAGTAGAATAACAAAGTAGAGTTTTGATATTTTTTTTACTTAATGGTATGCAGGAATTTCGAAAAATGCTAGAACAATGCGGTTATGATTATCTATGGTTATGAATTTTATGGAAATATTGGAAATGCAAAAAAATTCCGAGGAATGCTGATTTCATGTTAAAGTCTTTCTAAGATCAGACTGTTCTTTTAACATTATGTACGTGTGAGCCTAATATGTAGCATCATGAGCTTTGAATTTACAGTAATGAGCTGTCGATAAAATTTTTGAATGATTCTGTTACTCTGTTGATTGTTCTTTAATTGTATTAGGGTTATTTTACGTAGATCAACAATTCCCGATTTTCTTCTTTGTTTTTACTAGAGAGAAGGAATGCATTTACGCATCCTCGTTCCGCATGCGTGACGCTATGCAAAACTCCCTACAGTTATCCTCTAAAACCCTTCTTGCCCTCCTTCGGCAAAGGCCTCTCTGTGAAACCATTTATGTATTATTTAGTAGAGGGGTTCCTTTCGATGTTCTCTTTTTTTTTAACTATTTGAGATCTGGCCTGTTCCTTTTGAATCTCTCTGCATTTTATGTTTTTATGGCAGAAGGTTCTAAAGGTTCGCTATGACTCTTTGTTCTTGATGGCTGCCACGATCTTTGGTTTGACTCGACCACTTTATGTTCTTCTTTAGATTGTTTCTTTTCTCTTCCCATCTTGCCCAGTTCATGAAGGCATGGAGTGTGGTATCCAATCTTATACCACAGTCTCAGCATTAGTCATCCGTATCCTTCCCGATCTTGTATTGGTAACAGTTAACCCTTTCGCTATGGTGGGCCTCGCCGCGGAGTCCCTCCCACAGAACGCAATGAAAACATTAAGCGCGCGCAGTCTTCAGCATTCAGGGCCAAGTCTTTTGTCAATCTTGTCTCAAAAATACAAATAGTAATTATAATCATAACATAATATTAAGCAATAACTTTTTAATAATAATATTCTGCATGAAATTTTTTAAAGCACGAGTATATATATAATCCAACTTTTAGCTCCATTTTGTGGGTAGTAACTATAGTTACCTGTAATAGCGAAAGGGTTAAAGATTCCGTAACCCATCAGCAGTTGGGTCACTTGGTAGTTCATGGACAGTTTCCTATCCAGAAAAACGATTCTTCGAATTTCTTTCCCTATTCTTTTAATACGTTTGTATGGGGTGTGTCACCAATGGTACATTTATGATTTGTTTCATTCGGTGAGGTGCACAACCTGGAGTTACATATAAATCTAAGTGCTTTTATTTGTTTTTTTTTTTACATTTATTATTACAATTAAAAAGTTTTAATTAATTGAGTAATTAATAGTATACATAATATATCCTGATTCTATTATTTTACCCTTTACATAATTATTTATTTGCATTTGGGTATGTGTATTTACGAATGAATCGAAGTGCCTTAAAATTAGGTGTGTAAAGATATGAACCTATTAGGAGTAATATCGGAAAGGTTTTTATTTTTCTTGGTATTAAAATAAAATAAAATTAAATGGACAAAATTGTTTTTTATTGAGCAATATAGTTTACCCTGCCATCTGTCCTGCCATAAAATTCCTGATTTTTCGAAGAAAAAAATGATTGATGGGTCATTTTAACATCGTTTATATTTGTTAGAGATTTGTTTCTTAACACATTCCGTGCCAGATCAATTTTTTGTTAATTTCTATTCACCCCGGGTGTTATTAATAATTAATATATAATTAATATTTTTATTTCTAATGTATGTCTACAAGTTTTGTAATAATGCAAACGATATAATTATCAAAACAGGGTGTAGAATTTATGATGCATTAAACAAATAAAAATAATAAACGAATAAATTAAATATTTGATGAATTATTATAATAATCATTTGATTGAATATTTACTGTACCAAGCGAGTCGCATGTTGCTACGTGCACGAATCGTCTTCTATAAAGAACATAGACTATAGAAATACAAGATTGGAATATTTTGCAAAAAAGTAGATTTAACTTTATATTACAGTATATATTCTTTCTATTGTTAATCGTTTACCGATGAAAGGTCCAATTATAATTAATCGATTATTAGTTAATCGATAATCATGCTTAAAATAAATCATTCTAAATTACTGTTATATCAAATTTTGTACATTATATAAAAGATACATTGCGTTTTGATCAATATTATTGCAATTATTCTTGCACGATCTATTGATACTGCTTGAAGATGCTTCTAATATTATGAATTTTATATCGCTTTGCTATTTCAGCTGTTAGGGACATCTGGTAGTGAAGACAAATATACAAGCAGAAAGAGATATATTTCTTCCTCTCAAAACTATCGAAATATAATGTTTTCTCCAGGCAACACAATAGATTTCTCTCTTCTCTCTTAGTTATGTATGATCGCATAATTTAAAAAATATGTGATATTCGAAAAGTCATACAAAATATTTAATGCAAAATACGCATTAATTTATGTCGTAATATAGATAATAGAATGCTTAATTAATCATTTTTACGAGACCGTGTGAAAAAGCATTTTGAATTTTAGATTGTTATTATTATATGAATTACAGTTCAAATTCAACAGCAACAATTCTTCTTTGAATCTACACCATTTGAATTTCCGCTATATTCATACTAACTATTTCTCTCTCGTTGCTCGTCTGAATCGATGATATATCTGATATCTTTGAACGAGTCAACCGCAGTACCGTTCGAGCGCTCGATAAATTGCAATTGCTCATCTTGAAGCGATTTACGATGCAAAAAAATGATCCAGACGCATACCGATCAACGGTAGTTACTACATCTGGGCCAAGTCGGTTCTAATTGTTTACCGAGAAGTGGAGAGCTGTCGCAGTTCGAACATCTGCAACAGGGTACCGCTACTTTACGTGAAGAATTGTTATATCGTTGGGTGCTACTAGGTCACCAAGATGATTCCAATTATTTGGTCGCTCGTGCGCAATCGGTTACTTGATTCGTGCAACTCACTGCAATTTACTTAGTAGCTGCATATCTAACGCGCGAGTATGAACGATGAATGAAGGTGAAATATTACCAACCACATGTCTATCCACTCTAGACGTTCCGTATATATGCCTATTTTTTCAAAATCAAGTGGAAATTCAAGAACGTGTCTCTATCGTTCATTAACTTACACAATCTTAATTTAAGGTATTCTTGATGTTAACGCTTTAATTTATGTTGTTACAATTTTAGCTGCAACATTTTCTTACATCTTGATATAATAATTCGAACAAAATCATCTCGACGTAGCAGGAACTCGAATATTGACATAGTGTAACAAATGAGCCATTATAGTACCGTTCAAGAAGATTATATGTATATAAGTCACTTGATTGACGTATAGTATCAATTAACAGAGATTAATGTAAATACGGATGTATTCACAACAATTTCATTTGAAAGATGAAGATGTGTTAGGCGTACCAGATGAAAATGTCGTTTTCTAACATCGTCCTTTCAGTGGTCAGTTGTATTTCGGTTATCGATCTGTTAACACGTATTTCTTTTGTTATTGATTGGAGGACATCTAAAGTACAACTTTAAAATTACTTTTTTTTTGCACCCTATTTAAATTAAAAAGATCTGTGCCAGATAAGGATTTTTACGAAATTGCATGTTGTACGAATTTCTAACTAATGTAAAACTAAACAATGAACTAATAAAAAAATTAATGCAACGATTGTGACAAAATAATTTGTCACATTTACGGAGATATAATGACTATTCGGCAGTGTGCCGAACAATTTCAAAGTGGAAATTTTGACTTAAAAAATAAACTTTGAAGTGAGAAGGTAATGAAAGTGGACAATAGGTGTTACTCATAAAAGTTAAAGCAAGTCTGACCAAATCTATTCAATAAATAGTAGATACATTCGCCAACTCTTGGTCTAGTGTGCAAGAACAATTAAGAATAATTGGAAAGATTCATAAACAGGGTGTGTGGATACCGCATTATTTAAGTGATTAAAGCAAATCTATACGAGTTCGAATGTGTTAAAAATTAATAAATCATCATCAATGAATATCAAAAGAAATACGTGTTAACAGATCGACAACCGAAACACAATTGATCATTGAATTGATCACATTTTTCACGTGGATGTATTATCTTTACAATCATAGAGCACAATGGTCAAACATAAAATTTGTTACACAATTTTTGAAATCGTTTCAGATTTATACATACGTTCATTAAACATTTATCATGTGAATGTATTAGGCTGAGGAATAAATTCGTAGCGTTTTAGCACTAAATTTCACATCACATTTTTCTTACGTTTGAGTGAACTTTATCGAACCAAGTATGTTTCATTTTGAT
>JAITYT010000944.1:147293-165779 GCA_025433975.1 Liostenogaster flavolineata | reverse complement strand
ATGTTTCATAAATTATCACGTGAAACAGAAATACAGAGCCTGATATTACAAAATTCTATTTGTAAAGGTGTAAATATAGATAACATATTAAGATATAACGTTTTTACAAATTAATTTCTGTGTAAACCAATTTTATGTGATCTGTAAAGGCACTCGTCACATACGCGTTAAATCGTCTCGAGTTGCTCCCTCGTCCGACCGAAAAAGGCATCGAGCGCAAAAAAATTAAATATTATTTTAATTATAAAATATACACATACACACATATATATATAATATAAATATATAAGTATAAATAAATATATAAATATATATATTATATATATAATATATAATGATTTTTATTGGCAGAGAAACAAAATCAGGTTTATGAATATATGATTATATAATTTAAATACTATACAGTGCTGTGTAACATTATTTTATTAAGAAAGATGACAAGAATTGTCATTTGTATATAATTTATAATAAAATTTGATTCGCGATATTATTCAAAAGTGTCATAAAGCAGGTTTCTACCATAGGACTCGAATGACGGAATTTTCAAGGACTTTTTATTTTCCATCTAAATTCTCAAATTACCTATGGAGACAAATCCTTTTACAGTAGTCTGAGAAGCTCAACTCGTTAGTTAGTTGAACAAGATTAGTAGCATTCGACATTATAATTAAAAGTACCTGTACAATTAAAATTGATTGTCATATCATTTAAACGAAATTAGAAATAATTTTGAGTTGATTTTGTTAAGTTGAACGTACATATATCATTTTGTAAATAGTCGAGGTATTTTAAAATAATTTACTGGTATATATTTCATTACCAATTCTATAGAATATCGATACTTTGATATTTATGAATGTGTAATTGATCTTATGTGACCCTGATACAAATGAAGTGAACATAAAAAACGTAGATGTTATTAATAATATTTTGTGGATATTGTTCTATTCATTTCTAAATAGTAGAGATAGTATTTGAAATTTTAATATCTTCACTCGATCCTTAGCTTTACATATTATTACTATACATTGAACTTGATCTTAACCAGTTTTTCTGCCCCTTTCTCCTGCTGTCAATTTCACGATATTTCAAAGATTATTGTAGCGATTATTACGCTATAAATACATATTTAAAAACATCAAAGAAGTCTCGGTTATTCAGCATTCTTTGGCAGCATTTCCATATGATCCTTTTTGATGTGGAAACGGCTTAACGGTCTCCGTTTGGTGGTTTCCCCTTCCTATAGTCTTCTTCTTTCGTGTACGGAAGGAGAACACATTCTGGAAAACGTACTCGTATTGGTCCGAGTTGGCGTGAGCCACACCAAAATGTGTACGTGTAAAGCGTCGCTCGACTGATGAGGTTTGGGTTGGTCTGGACCAACGGTGGCTTCCATACCACTTTACTCGGATCCGTTTCGTTCCACTTTGAATGCGGCGCATCCGCACGTGTTTGCGGCTCCGTTGGCGACCGTTAAAATATTTATTCCGTGGTCAGTACAGTCGTGTTGATTTAGCGGAAGTGATTTCACGGATCTGCATCATCCCGACGAAATTGATTTATCAATTTATCGAATACCTTTGTTTGGATATTGTTGCCTAGAATTTATTTTACGAGGTTGATTACAAGGATTTTTTTTTAACAATAAAATGTCATCGGCATTGAACTTTTTTCAGGTTTATTCGTAACACTTCATACATAAATACGTAAAGTATGAAAAATACGTATATATTCAAATTTTTCTTTGATTAATAAAATTGTATAAAAAAAGCAGTGTGTTTATATTTTGAATACGATTATGTTCGTATGTATGACGTGTTGAGTTCAATAGTTAGTATCAATCGTGGCAACAACAGATAGCAAATTTATCGTGAATTGCATCTATAATTTTCCAATCGTCTCGCGTTATTAATGTTCTGATAAATTTCTTATGGATGTCACACAAATATTCTAGATTTGTGTTCAAGGCCAATGAGCGATTAAAGCTTAACTCAAGTTGAAATTTTTTAACCAGGTCCCAATTGATCGAATCTAAAGAGGTTTAGTAATATAAAAAAATCAAATAATTTATCACTTTTTAATTACTAACAGACCAGTAATATAAAAAACCATACTGTAGAGGTATTAATTTTTTCCTTTTCAGTTTATGAACTACTATTTTATTTAAAAAGTTGTATCGCATATCTATTTAGTATTATTTTACCGTATACATGAAATTTAATGTTAAAAAAAATAACCGCACTTAAATCCTGAACTACTTAAAAAACTGTAAAATTGTCGTGGTAACAATAGGCTCGGAAAAATATGTAAATTCACTCAGCTACGATCGTAACGAACACTCTATTTATACTATTTCCTGGGAATCTATAACGGTTGATGATTTATAAATTCAATCAGGTTTTCTCTCTAAATCTACTTTTGCTCCGATCGCTTTCGACGGTCGCAACCACGTAATTTGTCGCTCTGTATAAAGTAAATATGTCCCGGAGCGCCGAGTAGCAATTGGTTTGATAAGCAGGATTGACACTTCGGCACATTCCTTTCTATACCCATTGTTTTCTTCGTGAGTCATAGACACAGCTATCTTTCGATTGCCTCCGCTAAAGTACCTGACTTAACTTTCACTTTAATATAAAACAAGGGGACAGATACCCCTACATATCGGTAGATCGACGACTACGATCGGTACTTACTCGGTAATATAAAGGATGTTTTATCGTTTTATATCCCCGTTAATAGTTTATCATTTCAAGAGAATTTCTTTCCCACGATTTTAGCTGCTCCAAAATTAATTATTACGCATCTTTGCACTCTCGGATTTGTCGATTCTGACACGATATAATAGATATAATTTTGAACGATCATAGAATATAGTTCGAAAGGTAAAAATATAAATCTTCGTAGTTTTTCATATACGTTTCCTTATGTTTCTTTTCTTTTTACCAGAAGTAAAATTTGTGAAAATAAAAATTTAATTATTGTAAAAACCTACAAAAAATGTATATTATTTATCAAGCACATTACAAATGACTAAACCTAGCATAGTTAAAATGGAAATCGGATCTATAGTACGAGTATCGACTTAGCTATGCCAATACGAATTTTTATTTGTACTCATTATCTTCTAAATCTGAGGAATGAAATCTCAAATATAGATGAGTACAAATCAGGAGTTCCATAAGAGAATGTCTTAGGACCGATACTCTTCTCCATGTACACCTCAGACACCCTCCCCTCCCCCCTTCCTCTTCCGATAAAATTTGAAGATCTATGTTATCTTTCACGGATGATACCGCAAGCTGTGACATTGGTGACAACTCCATTACAGCAAGTAACCCAACGAAAAAATTATAGTTACTACAGGAATGGATACAAAAAAAAATAAATAACAATTAATCTAAGTAAAAATACAAATATATGCTTTACACTGAATAGCCAGGAACAAAAAGACGCGTACTTAAGTCAAACAGTTGTACTACGAAAAACGGAGCTAAGATATTCAGGCATAATATTGGATAAAAGGCTAACGCGGAGCTCGTATACAAAACATATTACAAAAAGAATGGCACTGGTCATTAATATAACAATCATAGAGGGTGATTAAGAGGAAATCAAAATTCAAAATACAAAATAAAAAAATAACGTAGCAATAGTAAAACCAATCTAGACTTATAGAATTCTCCTTTGTAGTATAGCTACAATAAGCAATATAAAAAGAATCAGAGCTGCGCAGTGCAAAATACTCAGGGCAATAATCGATGTAACCTGGTATGCGAAAAACGATAATATTGAGAGGGCACTGGATATTCCACCCATAGAGGAAACTACAAAAAAAAAATAACGAAAGGCACTGGATAAGAATAGACACCCACCAAAATCTAACAGTCAAAGACTGTACTATATTAAATCTGAGAAGGTTACGCAGAATACATCGTTTGGACAAACGTTCAGTACTTTCGCCGAGTCAAGGGTAAAAGTGAAGGGGAAATAAATGAATAAGTAAACAAACGAATGAATGAATGAACGAAGGTGACGGACAGATTGGTCCTAACTTGAGACAAATGCGTATCTAATGAAATTAAACAAAAAAGGATCTTTGGTATCTCGGTACCTTTTTTTATTTTGTCATTATTTAAAGAGAAAACAACTTTGTAGCCTAAATACCCATTTTTATTTAGAGAAATCTCTACTGTTTTTACGTCGGATTTATAACGAGCATAATATTTAATTAGCAAGCCGATCTTTCATTCGATAAAGATAGCGTGTAGGAATGTATAGATTTATCTTCGTAACGTAGATTATTCATATATAGACGAATAATTAGATACGATCATGCTTGTAATTTCCGGTTATTTCTCACACTTTCCCTTAAGAATATTTTTCTTAGCAAGCATCTATTTGATTTAATGATGGATATCAATACGACGAAGGACAGCACAACTGAGAAACTACACTAACTACACAAACTACACTAAAAGAATCCGATGAGGCGATTTAGCAAGAGCTGGTATGCAATTTCGCTTCGTGAGCGAATCTTACGAAATATTAAATGGCGCGAATGCAATCTACGTGGATAGTTTAATGTGGATCACGACGAACTCCATTTCACTTTCAATCGCTAGTTTAAAACAAACTGTATTTCGCTCGCCAATTCCGTATATATTTGTTTCATTATTGTAGAATACGGTGCGATGGGAACTTTTAACGATACGTTCGAAACAACACTTTGAAAAACAACTTCGTGACTGAAAAGATCTCGCGAAAATGTCAAATCTAAGCTCGTTCAGTATCAGATTGATTTCAACAATGAATGTCACTTTCGAAAATACGGGTCGTGTTTTCGTATTTCACGTTAAAATTCGAATCATCTTCGTTTCATCTAGAGGGGTAAGAATTACAATTAAGAGGAAGTGGAAGAGATTACCAAGAGGGAATTTACCACGAGCAGATGGTGTTAGAAATAATATCATATTTATTAGAGTTATAATATGCGTTGACTCTACAAAGTGATATTGTCGAAAGGTGGATTAATTGAGTAAGAAACTTTTCACGATTATCTATATTTATCATGCAGTGATACATTTCAAACGTTTGGACTTTCATTCAATTTTGAGAAATAGATTTGCAGTTTTGTTTTTATCGTTGGTAGAAATTATTAAGGAATATCTAACCAGTCATTGTATACGCGTGTTATACAAGTAAAGTTACACATTTTGTTTTTTAAGGAATTTTAAAAACTCTAGTTATCTAAGTAGACGTTAATCGTCGAGTTTCCAAGAACGGTTTTTATCGTAAAAAACAATCCCACGGGGAAGATTATCGATGACTTGCTCGCACGCACTCCGTCGATAACTAATTTCGCGTGACCAAGAACGCGGGTATTGCCCTTCATTCCCATCCGCCTTCAACCCCTAACTTACGTCCAAGGGCTTCCATCGGTTCATAACAAGGTTGCAGTCAACTTTGTTAGAGACGGACATGCAACGATTCTCATAAGGATTATACGAAGTCTCGGTTGTTTTATTTCAAACTTTTGATTACAGGGAGGGAAGAAATCGATCGATGCACGATATGATTCTAAATTACTTTAGAATCTATGCTTTCTACAATACGATTACTATTTAACTCATTTTTGTTAAAGGAAATAATCTATCATGAAAATGTTTCTTACGATAAGCATTAGCAATCATTTATATAACTGTAAATAACTAAAAATGATGCATGGCATACATAAATAGTTGTTACAGTAACGCGATTATAGTGGAAAATTGATTAAAAACAAATAATTTGACTGAAAAACTAATTTCAACTAGACGAAGAAGATAATAGCACAATAATTGCTACGAACGTTGCGAATATTTTTCTTAACAACAAATATCGCGGACGTGCATATTCACACGCGTATCATGAAAAGTCGAGCGATCGTACGTTCTTTAAATAGAAAAAAAAGATAACGTTATCGAACGGTACCACTGAACTTTCTACGATCGTTCGTTTTGATCTTAGATAAAAGGTAAGGCTATAGAGCGAGTCCGTAGCGAGCATCCTTGGAATTTTTATCGCGTTCGATTTCTTCCTATCGAATCGATCCGTTCGTGAGACTTCACGTGATCGATCCTATCCGATCCTATACACGAACTGATGTGCCCTGTAGCGCAGAAAAAGAGGTCGTGTTCCTGAGATCGCGGATCGACCGTTTTTAGCATGCGACCGATACCGGATGTCTCCTTCGCATGCTCTTTTGACTTCACACGTACCGATCGAAACTAACGTTCCTGATTTGTGTGCTTTTCCTTCTGTCCCATACGTCTTCGTCGCGAGGTCGGCGTTATCGTGCCTATCCGATGGGTAGCTATTTCTCGTGATCGATTCTATAGGGATTTACTTTGAATACGTCTCTTGTGCTACGAAGAGAGAAAGGAGACCGACGGAAGAGAGAAGCGTACTTACATAACCCGCGTATATACAATATTTGTGTATTATGAGTTTCTTTTGTACCCAGAAGACACTTTTTGCTCTTCGTCTCTTTCAAGAGAATATAAATTTAAATTCGTGATACATTTTTAAACGTTACTCGAACAGCCAGAAGCGTTTTATTGTTTTACGACGTTATATTGGCATTGCTGTTCTTTACAAAGCTATTTGAAACGAAGTTAATAAAGAGTAATATCTTAATTCTTTTTATACCCGTCTTTTATTTGACGACTCGTAAAGGCGTCCTGTCGCTTTGGAAAACTAGCTAGAAGCGAAGCGAGTCCATGTATAGTACGTACCACTTGAGAATAGAGGACAGATTTGAGAAGTGATTTGCGCTTGTTTCTTTACTTCTTTCCACTAACAATAGTGTTTTCCACCGCGTCGCCTATCGGCATTGTATTATTTCGTTTGAATAACGACAAAGCTGTTTGTCGTTGTTTCTTCAAGCTGTCGTTCAGATAGAATCATACATTTACTTTTACTTTTTATAAGACGTTCTTTAAGTAAGACGAAATTTAATTTCGCGTGCGTTGTGCTCGCTCCGTACATAAATGATTTTTACCTGTCCGAAAAAGAAACTATAAATACGAAGAAGTACGCGCGTTTGCGCACAATGGGTGCCAAGGTTAGATTTGTTTGGAAACATCACGGATGACCTCTTCAAACGTTACGATTCCATATTATTTACGACGATCCTAGGAGACGGTCGAAGAACACGCGGTCTCTTTCTTCTTCCTTCGTTCTTTTTTATCGCGCAAAGCATGCCAACGCGGAGAAAGAAGCGTAGGTTCCATCTTGTGGAGGCGTGTGGGGTTTCGAAACGAAGCGCTTTTGCCTTCGTCTTTGACTTCGGCGGGGTTCGCATCGTACGTAGCAAGGCTAGGCGGAAGTGCGGTAGGGAGGAGGTGGACGCAAGGGTGGCCGGCAGACGTTAAAGGTAGAGAGAGACGACGCTACGGCGAGGGTCCGACGCGGAAGAGAGAAAAAGAAAGGACCGAGAAGAATAGAGAAGCGTAGAGCGGTAGAGTGGGATAGGAGAAGGAGGACGCGGGCGAGGGAGAAAGATGAAGCGAGTAGCAGAAACGAGCAGTGACCGAGTACGGCCGAACGAAGTTCGTAGTCTCGTTGGAGAGGCCGATCTTAGCCGAAGACGCGCGCTCGGACGGCGAAGGCTCGTCGTACGGCGCGAGCAGCTGGCGGCCGGCTGTACGACGCGATACGCCGGCATTCAGAGTTAGTTGGCCGTTCCACGGCAGCCGTTGGTGAACGAACGACGGGACGGTGTTTTATACGTTCCGATATTTTCCCTCGCTTCTCCATCTTCCTGTTCTTCCCGTTCCTTGTCGTCGACGTTGTCTCGACTCCCAAGTCTAGCCAGGATCGACTCGAAAATCTTCTTCGTCCAGCTTACAGCTCTCAGCAAACCCGCGTGGGTCGGCTCGTCTTTCTTCTCCGTAATCTCTTCTCTTTCCTTCTGATACAGGTTCGTATCTCTTGTCCTTCTCCCGCTTCTCCCTCCCCTTCGTTTCTTCTTTTTCTTCTTCTTCCCCTACTTTCTCGTCGTTCTTCTTTTCTCGCTCTCTCCTTCTTTCCTCCTCCTCTAAGCTCTTGCAGATTCATTCCTCCCATACTCCCACTCGTGTTTCTTACCTCTTTTCTCCTTACCCATCTCCTTGTTCATCTCTTTCTCCTTCTTTCTTTCTTCTCCTCCTTGTCGTTAGTTACCTGCTCGTGGTGCGCTTGGTCCACGGTTAAACGTGAGTTTTCCCGGCTTCGTGAGGCAAGTCGCGAGGAGTCTTTCACGTGCCGTTCTCCCTGTTGTCTCGACGGTTTTTAACGTGCGGCAACGTCTCTGGTATTTGCGCGCGACGCGGAAGAAGATCGCAGAGGCTGCAGTCGGATCGGCATCTTGGATCTAAAAAGAAAATAGAGAGAAAGAAGAGAATCGTGACTTTGTCGCGTACAATGGTTCTCTTTTCTAGCACGAGAAGAGACAAAACACGCGCGCGCCGTATTGAAAGTCTCGTTCGTTGCCATGTATGATTTTATCGCAATTGCGAATTCGACGATTTCTAATGAGATTTAGAATACGAATACAAACGGAATCAAGTTCAAAGTTCTGTGATTATGCGAAAGACGTCGACGTAAATATTCGTCGAAATTTCCTACAAGCCAGATCGCGGAAATCGAAAGGGAAAAAATATGCTCTCAAAGTCGGTGAAATAAATAACCTACACCGATAGAAACGATATCGAGAAAGAAGAAGAGATCCGTCGTTCCGTTCTCTGCTATAAAAATGGGCCCCTGAGTCGATTCAAACGAGAGGAAGACGAAGAAGTCGGTTATGCCTTTGGTTCAACCCGTTTTCGTAGCTGTTGCTGCCGCTAGCGTTGGCCGGACGTCGTTTTTCTGGACGTTCGAGACCTCGATCTTTCATCTGCCCAAGATACCGTGTGCCCTGATGGTTCGACGCGCTTTTAGCGTGCCGATTTTGATCACAGCAGTGGATAATACGTTTCGGTAATGTACTTTGCGATTCTTTATAATATTCTTGTTGTTTATACAACGCTGTTAGCAGCGTCAACCTCATGGATCATTAGTCGCTCTAGAATATCACGCATGCAATAGTCGCGATGGTACGAAACGCGAGACCCAGACAGCCTCGTGCGGGAAGACGCAAGTCGCGACGACGATTCGCAATGTTTCGTGCTCCTCAGCCCGCGATTGGAGTTCCACGAAGTAGTTTCGATCCGTTGTGTTACCTTCCACTTCGCTTTTTTTCTTTTTTGGTGCTCGCCGAAAGTAGATGGAGAGGCGGCCGATCGTTCGAGGTATACCTGGAGTAGCTATAATATTTTTTTCACATCGGCTTCATTGAATTTGTTTCACCGTTGCTTGGCACGAAATGAAGAATAATGAAAATGCTTTTTTTTTATTTTGCGAAAACGAAATCGTAAAGACTTTATAAAATTCTTTGTTCTTCCGGTAAAGTAGATTCGTCAAACAACTCGGTGTCGTTGTCGCCGTTCTTTTTCTCATCAAGGAATCGTAATCGTTCGCTATCTTATCCGAAAATATTAGATGTTTAAATCGTATCTCGCGAAAAATCAATTTCTTGAGACAAGCATCTGTTTTTAATCATTTGTATTGAAAAAAATGTTAACCAAGGAGAATGTAAAGAACGACTTTATTTCATCTTTTTCGCCTCTTCTTGGTTTTCATTGTAATCGATCACAGATATATCATGGTCTTATTAACATAAAAATTAACGGAAATGTCCTCCTCGTTTGTTGAAAAAAGAAAAAAATTTAAATTTATTATTACGAGTCCTCTTTTTTTGGTACTCATTGAGAGAAGTAATGTGTATGAAAAACCATTGTAATGATACGATGTCGTCGATATACAATATTTTTCTAGTCTGTACGTCGAATATCTACAAAATGAGACGATTTTATATTATACGTTTTTATATTATATAATTATTTATAATCGATCAATGATTAATCAAAATTTTATTTGAAAATGAAGCATTCGTTTATATAATGGCGATTAAATTTTCATTGGTCTTTTTTTCCCGCTCGCAAGTCACAGTAGCTAAACTCAATAAAAGTAAACGAAACGGTATTATGTTTTTCAATTATAAATTTTGCATCTTTGCGCCATGAAGACGAATTTCCATCTCGTTCGCGCATACTTAGCAAGAGTCAGAGCGAAGCTTTCCTTGTTGAGATTACGAGCTTGCAACGACCATAATTTCTACGCGATAGCGTCGTTATCGTGCATTTGTACCTTATTAACGTACGCCTACGGGGTTCTACCATGTAGCCAGTATGGCCGACCAAATCGAAGAACACATTTGCGGATGTAGAAATGAAAATGAAGTAGGTAGAGATTAGTAACACAAAGCACTGGTAGTGGCATGTTGCGCGGATGGTTTAGTCGGGTGTCGTCACTCAGTGAGAATAGAGACGAAGGTTCTATTCTTTGGTCAGCATCGACTAATAGTCTCGACGTAACAACGTTGTTTCGTAATGATGTAAACCAACTACTCCATATACTTCGAGCTATAGTTGTAGCTATTTGTTCAATTTTTTTTCTATTTCTTTCGATGTTTCTTTCACCGTAAGAATTGGCTAAAGTTTTAAGTTACTTATGTCACTGTATGTAGACACTACATTAAGATAGATGCACGATATTACAGTTCGATGGCAAACGTGAAATTATCGATTAACTGGATGCGAATTAAGTGTATAACAAACCTGTAAATTCATACTTACATATTTCTGTAAGATCGGTGGTTTTGATTTTCGTATAAAAAAATAAATTCCTATAAATTACAATAATGTAGAAAGCTGATTACGAGTATTTACTTGTTAGATGAATTAACATTAAAAGAAAAGAAAGATTGTTAGAAAAGGAAAAAATGAAATACGATTAATATTTCATTAAAGTATGGTAATAACGCTTAACCAGTTAAGCGTGAAATTTAGATTTAAAAACCCTCCAGAGTATGCGGAATTAAAATCAAACAATGACGCATTTTTATCTTTTTTTATATTTTTCTCTTTTATATTTTTCATTTTATTTTATTTTTTTATTTTGTTTATATATTTTATTTTATATATTATATTTTATACTTTTCACGACGAGTGTACACGTCGAATGCACCGTAATAGAGATTTGGTTTGACCTGTATACACGGTTTGTCGTCAAACACACTTAATTGGTTAATGCATTTTCTATTATCTTTTTAACGCGCACCCACCTCGAATTGTTCTTAAAGCCACTTACTTTTGCTATCGGTTACGATATTTAGAGACTCATGGAGTGATAAGCTGTAGATCGATGATTAAAATCGATAAAAAACCGGCTCATAAACTTCTGATCAATAAGCAATAGCTATATTAAGCTTATTTACAACCTCGCGGTAAACAATGTTTTAAGATGAAAAATGGACCCTGAGATTTCGTTCACCTTACACTTTATTCGCCTGTTACGAAGACACGACATTTCGCGATTGAAAGTACGCATACCATGACATTTCTATCTATCGACCATTACATTTACGCTGTAAACGTCGTATAATCGTATAATAGTCTCGGGTAGAAAATCGTAAACCGGTTTGGTATACCTCTTTGTCCGGTTTCCATTGCCGCGTCACGTATGAAAAGCTATCCTCGACCTGTGCGAACGTAAGAAGACATAAGAGGACTCGTAATTTTCAATCTTCTTTCGAGGAGTATCGAATTTGAGAAAACCCATCCACTAGGAATATAAAAAAGGTGGTGTCCTGATGGTAAGATCGGCTCTAATCGCACGAACACGCAGGGAGAATGGGTGGAAGACAGAAGACTCTTTCCTAGCGGTACGGAATTAAAATAAGACGATGCGTGGATCGTGAGATATGCGTGGCGAAGCTCGAACCTAGTTGGTCGATCGATGGGGAAGGGAATGAAACGACGACACGTAAAGGATGTACCAAGAAGACGTGTTCTGTTCTCAATCTTTCATTCGTAGAAAGATGTTGCACCGTAGACGCTCGTTCGTTTCTATTGTCGCGGTCTGACGGCAAAAAATGTGTGCGCGAAATTATTTTTTTATACGATGAAGGTTGACTTAACATAAAAACATTACTTTGTTTTATCACTTGGAAGCATCTTACTTTATTTTAACAAAAATACGTTCAGTTTATAAAACAGTCGGTACCAAAAATGATTTTGTGTCTATATTTCCTTAAATCTATCGCTTCGGTGATTCAGTCTATAAACTAGTTCGTGAACTAGTTCGGTTTTAGCCGACGCTCGTATCTGTGGGTCACATCGTGTAGGCCGGATATAGCCGGCGTTCGTCTCCGGGGGTTATCACGTGGAGATCGGCTATAGCCGGTGTTAGGAGCGAAAGGGTTAATAGCCTGTAGAATATTTATATCATGAAAACATAAAAATCTACCGCTGCTGCAAAAAAAGATTATGTTTTACAAACAGTGAAAACGACTGGTTTGTGCTGGTATTTTTCAACTGTCGAGAAAATACTTTGGGATTATAAATTGTTTACATTGACATATATAAACAAAGTTAAGGATGCAGGTATCAAATACAATTATATAATAATCCTACTCTTTCTAGACTCCGGATATATTGTAATTATAGAAATAAAGCAACTTTCCAGTACTTACGTAATAAAATATAATGAAGTATAAAGCGGTTCCAAACTTTCAGCTGGCAGTGTATATCTTCCTTTCCCTTTCCGATCCTTTTCATTCGAGTCTTTTAAAAAATAGTATCTACCGTAGTTTTATTAAATATCAAAAGTTTAACGCGTTGAATATCGCTTCATTTATCGGTGATAACTTTCGGATCATTTGTTTCAATTCTTCTATTTTGAAAAGAATGTTGTGGTTCGAGACACAAAAATGTTTTAATCGATCGATGTATTGTTAATCTTACTTACCTTATTATTAATACCACAATACGGATGCTGGATTACACATACTGTTCGACCGGAAAACTCCATCTTGATGAATTAACACGGTAGACAGTGTGTGTTGAAGTTATACATTTTTTTAAAACACGAAAACAAAAAGTATGTTACTTTGTTGAATTTTATTGAACTATTTTATTTTTGTTTTTTCACGGATCAAGTTACGTTGATTTTGTTTTCTTGATTTGTTTTCGAATAAATTGATTTCCCTTTGAACGCCCGATAGTCATCGTGTTAAATCGTGGAATATAATAAATCGGTGTTATATTCTATATAATAGAAGGGTGAAGTTTTCTGCCAATCATTGATAGCATACGACCATGACAACCATCGCGACGACGATGACTGTGTGGATGGGCAAAGAGGCGGCGCAAGGGTTCTTGCAATTACGTTCGCGGAAGTTACGAACGAGAAATATCACGGAAGTTTCTCATTCGCTCGTTCATTCACATTTACTTTTTACTCGCTGATAATTTTGTTTCACCTTTTTCCTCATGTTATCGAAACTGGTTAATCTTCTTCACGGACAAAATAATCATGATTTTTGAGGAATTTCAGAAAAGCAAGATTATCGTCTATCTCGAAGTTACAATGATGGAGACGTCACAAGATGTCACAGAATTTGTTTAACGAATCTGCTCTTCTTATTTCATAGTAAAATAATTCAAGCGACCATTTTGTCCAAGCAACGTTGTAAGATATGTTTTTATTAGATCGGTAATATTTACTTTGAAAAAGTTTTATTGCAGTACTACGTGTGAGACAAGTGTATAGAACCCAAAAAAAAGGAAAGGCATTCTGAACATTAATATAAATATAAAATAGGCAAATAATAACAGAAGTACAAAAATATAAACGTTTTCACATGTACCTGAAGATAAATTTACATCTTAACACTTTTCATAAGTTTTCTTTTTTTCTTTTCTTATAATTCAGGATATTTTTAACAGTTTCTTCAAATACATACTATAGGCTATAGTTTTGGAGTACATGAAAGCATGTGTATATGTACAGTATATGTTTCGGGTGGTAAGCAATTTTTGAAAGACTTGCAAGCATCATTACATTCTTCCATCACTTCTCCATTCCTTTACATTAAAACTTACGTCTAAACTTATATTAGTCTTATTCTAAGTTAAGTTCTGATTTAGTCTACGCCCTTACCCTAGAGTAAAAGTTCGTACACCATTCTATCCCTTGATTCTTTTCATATATTTATCCTATCTCTCCTCCTTGTTTTCCATGCTTTATTCTTAATTCTAGCCTTAATATTAACCTGTGGCGACCGTTACATCACGGTTGAAATAGACGCGGTTGGTCTCTTCTAGTAACCGAAATATTAAACGAACGTTTTAATAATTCGAAAGATTCTAGAAGAAACCAACAGAGGAAACACAGTGTATTAATAGTTTATTTTCGTATATGTTCTCTGCGTAGCAGAGTGTATGTAAAAACATAAGCAAGCGTTAGCCGGCAAACTATCGAACTTGATAGGTCGTTGGGTTATTGACAACGCACCTCGTAACATACTAACACGCACAGGTACGATCATAATTCGTAATTTATAATTCCGTATTTATTCGCTCTTAAGCCTAAGAACTGTATATAACATGAATTGTTTGATCATCGTTTTATTATTATTATTATTATTATCATCATTATTATTATTATTATTGTTATTTTCTAAATATTAAATTATTATCGTTTTGTGAAGTTATATTTTATCCACACAAGCTTACAAACCTTAAAGCTATTCCCTCTTCCGGCTTCTGTTTCCTCTTTATTCATCCTTCACCATTCCTGCTCCGCTCTGTTCCTTTTCTTCTTCTCTACCCTCACAGTCCACTCCTCTCTCTCTCTCACACACACTCTCTCTCTCTCTCTCTCTCTCTCTCTCTCTCTCTCTTCACCCACCATTTCCAACACTATCTTTCCACTCTCCCCTCTCCTCAACATCCGCATCTCATCCAAGCATGTTCCCATGATTTATTGTCTCTCCTGCACACTCTGCACTCCGTCACACTCTCCTCCTTCCAATATATCTCCTCTCTTCGTTCCCCAATTTAAACCTCACTTCCTCCACCAACTATCTCTATTCAACCTTTTCTCAAGTTTTTTTCGCATTCCCTTCTTCTTCGCCTTCTTATACCACCTATTGTACTTCGATGCCTTTACCCCTTCCTCCTTTTCCTCCGGCTATCTTCTATACCATCTCTCTAACTTTCCAAAATTCAACTCTTCTCCTCCTCCACCTCAATCCTCTCCGTAAAGAACCTCCTTCTCTCCTCTTTTTAATACGACCCAATCGACTTCGCTTGCTCTTTTTCATTTTCCTCAAACACTCTCGCTCAGTCTCTCCCTTTTCCTTCTATCCTCTGCTAAAAGCCTCGCCATTTTTCCTGTTCATCCACTCAACTTCTCTCTTCGTTTTCTCCCTCATCAAATACTTTGGCGTCCATTTCACGAATTTTTCCTGTATCGTCTCTACCTCCTTTCGCTTCTTTCACCTTCCATACCTCCACTCTATACGCCATCATGGGCGATACCAACCTCTTAACAGCCATATTTTTATACCCTAGTTCTTTCCAAATCTGTTCTTTCCAATCTCCCATACCTGCCTCATTATTGGCGTTGCCGTTCCTATCCTCTTCTGTGTGTATCTCAGATACTTGAACTCGTTCATTTCTTCCAACCTTTTCCCTTCCATCTTTCTCCACTCTTTCTAAATCTCATTATCTTCATTTTTCTCGCGTTCAATTTCAATCTCTTCTTAGCCAAGTATCGTTCCAAGCCGTTCATGCATTTCCTCCAGCTTTTCTCTCTACTTTTTCCTACATCAGCAACACCACATCATCCATTAATACCTCCATATTCATTGAGTCAAAAGCCACTCTAAAATTCACAAACATCACCACCATCTTCTCCCCTTCTCCCGTTACTTGCCGTCTATTACAAAGTTTAGTACATATATATTCTACATTGTTTCCATCTGTAGATAGATATAAAAATGCATGCTCGTGAGCATATGATTTGAGGCATGCGGGATCGACAACGTTGACCAAGCGTTGACCTTTCCTTCAACTCAACGTACAACTTCGATGTAAAAGTAAATTCAATATCCAATCGTTTCTTCGTAGATCAAACCACAAGTATTGAGGGAACCCCTGTTGTCGCGGAGATAGATTTCCGGTTTGTCGAGGGTAAACTTCTTTGTCGATCTCGTGAAATTCCTTTATCTTTGCTTTGAAAATCGCGACCGCGACTTTTCGCAATAAATTGAGCGTTATGCGAATCTTTAAAATCTAAAAAATACAGTGCGGCAGTAATGTATATATGTGCAACACGTGTGTATTATAAAATTCATACGTTTTTACAAACAAGTCAGTGGAACATTTTATCGGCAATAATACCAATATCTATCTACGGGGTTATAATCATATGACGCGAGTGGTATAAGTTAAAATTGGCCACTGCCTGTTTCTACATTATTTCCATATTAATTTCTACACTAAAAATTATGCGTACATATGATAATATTGACGCGGTAATATATAATGGCTCTTGATACGGGCGGTAGGTCTTTGACGTAGCGGAACTAGGCTTTAGAGGTAGGTTCAAGCTGTTCGACGCCTCACAGTACCGCAGCTCCAAGAGGTAAACAGTACAGAGCAGTGCTATCAGCGCTAGCTTGAAGGGCAGTGCGAATCGGAGGATTCATCAAAGTCAGGGGATCATGACGGATTCGCCACGTTTATGGATGCAACCCACCTCGATCGCCACCTTTGCCGGATTCGTCTTTTTGGCAAGGTTCATCATCGGATAATAACCCCTCTTTCGTGTTTTTTTGCGGAACAGATAGAAAATATGCATACTTGATTAACATCCATGTTGGAAAGTGTGCAACATTTTTATTAGAATGTGGGAAATTTTCTTGATTTGGTCAATATTATTGATTTGAAGCAAAATTTTTATTTCTGGCTCCTCTGCTAGAGACCGTTAGTATTTCAGAATTCCTATTTTTAGTTCGTTAGCCATTTGTATTTGTTTCTATTGAATATTAGAAGTTGTATAATAATGTTTATTTGTTGAATCTGTTATTGTAATAATTTGGTTTAGTCTAAAACCATATTTGTTAATAACTTTTGAATTTTTAGCTGTTTGTAAAAGTAGTTTTTTAATTTAAAAGGTCGTTACTATTATTTATTGTTTTGGTTTTACGGGTATGATTGAACTTGTGCCACTACTGCTTGGTTGGTTATTGATGCTATTGACATAGTGAGATAGATCTTGATGAGAAATACAATTTGGTGAAGGAATATTAGGGATATTTAACATTGCTCTTTGCCTAAGACCGGGATATAATTTTTCTTGTAGTTGTTTCTTTATAATACATCCTTTATAACTAGCAGAATAATTGCCCTGGCAATTATAGCATTTAACATTTCCTATCTTACCTTTTAGAGGACAGGTTGAGGTTAACAAACGCATGTATTAGGAAATACATCTCTTCTCTTCTTTTCTTTTGTTATTTTCACTGTGCACCGACTCAATGAAATTAAGCGGTAATGGCTGCTTTGTATCATATTTAACTATCCTACTGATTTATCTAACTTTATGGGTTAGTTTCTTTAATTTATCAGTGATATTTTGGATATTGGTTTTAAGATGCATTTCTCGTAGAACAACTTTATAGTTTTTGTCCTTCATCTGTGTTCATGCGCGCTTATTCGAGTTTGTCGGGTGGCGACGGAGGTTACATATCGAAGCGAATTCTTCGTTCGCCCAATACGTGTTGGTGCACGGACTGGTGGCGACGGATCAAGCGATAACAGAGGATCCGTTGCATTCAAATCATCATTAACTGATGTGTTCTGGAAAATTCTGCACGAACCCGAGCTGGTTTGCCAGAACCGAGAGTTGTAGGGCTCTCATCTGGCGGGTGGATCGCACCAGTGATCCTAAACTGGTATGGCGGGGGTCGGGATGCCCATCGAGGATCAGTTGTAATCAAGAGGTGTCAGAAACGCAAGAGGACAGTGCTGTGATGTACAGTTAGTCGAATGTGGAAGGCAAATGATTGAGGCGTGATCCTCCCCCAACCGAGTGAGGTAGGCTTCGTGGGGGCGGTGGTTTAACAGGTAACATGCTGCTTAGAGTTGTCCGGAGCTGTTAGAGAGACCTTGTCAAGAGGTTCTTCAGATGAGATTTGAGTTAAGTTAAGTGTTTGTCCCGCGAATTACTCAGTGTAGCGCATCCAGTCTCACTCTGCGCATTCGTAATCATCCTTGTCGCGATTATTTATTTCGGCGTTCATTCGTCCCGATTTTATCGCCAAACCCTGAAAGAGTTCGCGTCCTCTTGCGCTTGCACCGATTGAACCGTATTACGTCGGTTCCGCGATCGAGGCCTATAACCCTCCAGTCCGAAGTGACTACTAAGTTAATTATAAGTCTATTGGTTTATTGTGCGCGTGTTATCAATTTTACTGTTAGCCGTTTCAAAGCTTTATTTATAGGATTTTTACCGTAA
>JAITYT010000944.1:57535-72652 GCA_025433975.1 Liostenogaster flavolineata | reverse complement strand
TGGCCCGGTGGAGAGGACTGCCCAGTACCAGTCTTTCTTCCTAGGTGGCGCTGGATATGAGGATGTGTGTATCCCCTCCTAACAAATCCAACGGAAAAACGGACTCTCTGATCGAAAGAGAAAGTGAAATAAATTCGAGAGAGAGAGAGAGAGAGAGAGAAGAGAAATTTAGAAAATGGAACTAAGAACCGATGACGATAAATGAATTGGTATCGTCGGATGGTCGTCAAAGTAAGAGAGTAAAGATAGTGGCGAATCAATCCGCGATTTCTGTACAGTTTCATAACCGGGTTATTATGGGGAATGCCGCTGCAAATCGGTTGGAAACAACGGTGGCACGAGGTATTTGTGATTAATGAAACGCTTCTATCATAGTTATCGTCTTTTGTCGATCCAAAGACTCAGGCTAAATTCGTAATACCTACGATTTTGTAACAATCGTGTTTTTTTTTTGATTAATCACTTTGAGATTCTCTCGATCTATATAATGTGCTTGAAGTTGGCGGATTTCGAAGAAGTATCTTCACTACATTACCTTATAAATATTGGTCAAACGATCGATCAAAATACAATCATTTGTCATATTCCGACGAGATATACACTATTTCGACGCGATAATTGTCATCACGTCGTTAGGACCGTTAGGATTGTACGGACGGTCGGATTTTCGTTGAAATTAGAATATCGCTATTTTGATCACAGAACGCACTTGTCCTAGATTTGAAGGTATTCCGTAGCTAAAATTACTATTACCGTGCGCGAACACGCAAATATAACCACGCATACTCGTTCGGCGCGATCTAAAGTAACGCCTCGTTCGCTTTTCCGATGAACTCGACGAACTCAGCGTTTTCGTCATAATATCGTAGCCATGAACGATATTACAAATCGAAAATCGTTCGATTGACGCTTCACTCTTTGATTAATTCTTTGAATGCTATAGATGCATATACAGTGATGATATAGACCATAAGTAATTGATACAGTAAAAAATTACAAATACAAACATTTTTAGCTATTGTGAAAACTGTTTATACCATTGTTTTTGTATGAATTTGTATTTACAATGTTTTGTTGCTTATATACAAAAACGGAAGAAAATTAATAAAATAGAGAACATATAACTGATAAAAATGCGTTTTACAATCCTCCTCCATGTCTTTTAGCATGTCCTTTTCGTTTCACTATCTCTTTCAATCTGTTTGGCATCGAATAAATCAACTTCTTGGTTATTTCATTGCTACTTTTAATCCATTTCTCGTGTATCTTTATTAACTTTACTTATGAACAGTTTTCTGCGAGCAACACGTGCAAAATACCCAGCACCTGTTAAGAGAACCCTACGTACCGTTTTGCAATCAGTGCTGAAATTTCCAAAGAATTAGTTTGTGAATATTGTTTAATTATATTTACTATTTTTCATTTCTCTCTTTTTGATAATTTAGACGGTCGATTGGTTCGTAAGTGATTATGGGTATTCGATATGTTCCCGAATCTGTTAATAATGTTCCAAATTGTAAATCGTCTTCTTTCTACTATTTCTCCAATTTTTGCTTAAGATTTACGATGTCTATACAATTTCAATATAATATTTTTTCTTTATAAATCAATATTTCTTCCGATGTAATTTCTTTTCTTTCCTTTAACATTTTAAAAGTTTAGTTGTAATATTCCTTACATAATCAAATACTAAACTGACCCAACAATAACTGAACTGACTCTTAGGACATCATTCGTTTATTTCAATAAGTGAAGAACAATATATTCGTAAATTAGTATGTGCAAATAAAGATTTCCAAGAGTGTGCCAATACTTTTGTCCAATAAGATGGTGTAAAACGCATTTTTATTAGTTATATGGTTCCTACTTTATTATTTTTTTACTGCTTTTGTATATAAACACAAACTATTGTAAATACATATTCGTACAAAAAGCAATTGGTATAAACAATTTTCTTAGTAGTTATAAATGTTTGTATACGGAATCCTTTACTGTGCCAATACTTATGTCCATCACTGTATGCATTTGTCAATTTTTTCGATTTTCCGCGTAATAATATTACAATTAATTTTATATGAGATAAACAAATGCGTGTTCCTTCGGCAATAAAATAAAATGATGACTCGTTATATCGGTTATTTGTTTGTTTCACGGAGAGTCGTAATTCTTGTCACTCGCGAAAGTTATGATTGTAGCATTAACATAACATATTACAATAGTGCAATATATAATTTATTATATTATCTTTCTGTTATTTATTTCTTATTTTCAGCTTAAACTAAATTGGAAATTTTACTGTTTCTAATAGGTAATTAATGCTCTAAAATAATGTTCCTTCATTATTTAATTTAGGTTTAAAAGAATTACAACAATAAGTTACTGTTAGTTGCGCCTTAAATAGTTAATCAGCGGTGATCACGGTAACGAAAAAGTATTTCGTTTACAACAATTATCAGCGCTTATCGCGCGCCGTTCATACCAAACGCATCAGCAGAAAGTGTGCTGCACTCAAAGGGTTAAACTGTTCAATAGTAGGGTGAAAGTAATTTTCCATGTGTTAATACTACATGTTGAATCGTGTAATTGTGTGGGGTTGCTGATTTTGATTGGACTATGCTTTATATTTTTTTTCTACTTTCCATAATAAGCTTCTTCCAGAATGTTATATGAATACTTTAAAAAAGAGCTTGAATCATTACGTTCGCTATTAAAAAATATTAATTTTGCTAATTTACACAAATCGTCTATTTCTAGTAGTTTTTGAGATATTCAACAAAATACATTTTTCGCCCCATCAACACGAATGATTGCAAATAAAAAAAAGTACGTGTCAAATATTCCTACGAGAACTATATCATATCTAAATTTCATCAAAGTGGGGCTGTCGTACTTTGGAATCATCTCTTGCAAGCTTCTTTTTTCTCGATTGACGTGATACATCCCGGAAGAGCGTGCGATCGAATGATAGAACCTATCTACGTGCGCTCCAACTTTCGACATATCCGAGGGCGAAGCGCGATCGTGGAACTCGCGAGCAATTCTGAAATAAAAGAGGCACGATCAAGCGTACGATCGCATCGAAAACTCGGTAATCATTGCGATCTAAACGGTAGAAAAATGCAAGCGAGCATCGACGTGGTAGTTACGGGTTAACATCGGGACAAAAATCGATGTTAATCAGTGTTATTGATCGCGTCTCTCGAGGCGTCGTTTCACGAGAGAAACCGTCCTCCTCCCTTTCCTTCCCTCTGCTTCTCGCTGCCTCTCTCTCTCTATCTCTATCTCTATCTCTATCTTTATCTCTCTTTATCTCTCTCTTCACGCTCCTCGACGTTGGAAATCGACGCAGATCAACGTAACAGAATTTCATTGACGTTTGGTTCGAAGCTAAGCTGCCGCTGTCGTCGTCCCGCGTGCGCCATCTTCATACTTCCGCCGGCGAGAAGCAACGCATTGCACACTAACCTACGCCAACCCGGAAGCTCGCGAACGATCGAAGCATTGCGCGCGATTCTTCGCCGACACGTGGATGGCCGATCGGTAGAATGGATCGATAAATCAGCGAGAACTTGCTGGGAAACCTGAGTTGTACCGGAGGGGAAGAAACACAGCACTACGCGGCCCGTAACATCTCTCCGTCGAACGTCCGGCGCAAATACAGCTGTTCGTTGGCGTGCGCATCGACAGGCGAACCTTCTTTCACACCATCGGGTTTTCCTTCTTTCACGCCAATGCGTTTTCTCCGTCTTCGTGTCGCGAATCCTTTCACCTTTTCCGTGATCTCATCTTTTCTGTTTATCGTATTGATATTCGATACGCGTAGATTTTATTGTACAGTCGTCATTATCTTTGTGATATTCGAATAATGTAGGAGCATAACTGCAAAGATTTTTCTAATTTTTCAATAAATTATCTCATTACGTTGATAGCAATGATGTAAATGGCAGATTTAACGATCGTATTGTCGGTGCATATTATGTTATGTCGTACGCATATTACGATATACGCGATTTAACGCCTAGCTTTTCCAAGATAACGCGTTTTTATAAGCATATTTATCCATATTTTACCTGCGAGTTGTATACGTTATTTGTACTCGTATTGATACTACCGTAATACGAATTTCACTTGTACAGCTGAACACGTCAGAAACAACAGCACCTTAAAGCGTATAAAGTTAATGTCAGTAATCGTTGGGTGGTTGATCGTGAAGAAACAACATCGAGGTGATGAGAAAGTACAAAGATCGATACGAACAACTAAGTACTTATATCGTGACATTTCTTATATCTCTAATAAATTGTTATAAATACTGTAACAAGAAACGGACATGAACTTTCAGAGTGTTCTAGCATCTCGAGAAGTAGGTTAACGAGCCTCGACGCGATACGTTTATATATGTATTTTCGAGTTTGTATTAACGCGTTCGTGTCATTAATCGTTGCAGTATCAGATTTTATAAAAAAAAAAGAAAAGGAATCTTAAAATGAAATCATCGATGGATGGATTGTACAAGTGAGTAATAATTCGATCAAAATTTAATTCCGTTAAAAACAATAATAGTGACTATCGCAGTATTTTTCGTTTTTTGATTATAAAATTAAGTACTTTCAATAAGTCTACGAAAGGTCGGACGATCTCCTTCTTTCTAACCGTAGTTTCACCTTATCTCAAAAACGTGTTGATTTCTGGACAAAAGCTCGGCAAATACGTATAACACAACTGCGATAGAAATAACAACAATAGTAATGGCAGCAGTAGGCAAATACCAAGTAGAACCATACACCAATAGATAAGACAGGCATTTTAGCTGGACAAAAAGAGAAAGTTAAAAGTGTTTAACGAAATTATTTTTAAGAAGGTAAATGAGAAATAGATAGTAGATAAGAAGAATTAATCCTATCTGTGACTTCGTTTATTAGCCTAGTGTAAACAGAGTTTTTTTTTAATTTGAAATTTCTGTTCGTTCATATCAGTCAGCGATTGAAGCCTCTTAATCCATCAGTGTCTGTCATTCTTATTAACTTTAGTCATGATGTTTTTGTCATATATCTAATCTGTGATAGATTTCAACATAAACATAATTACAACGATCTTAAAACTTAAAAACATTAAATATATTATTATACTAAATAATGTTGACTATTTACAGATACTTTTCTGTCAAAACGGAGAAATGCTTTCCAATCCTTTTGAAAAAAGAATACATATTTCTATATTGCTTAGTTTTAGAGTTCGGAAATTAACTTATAAATATGCTTAACACGTTGAGCGCAGTGTCGGTTTCTAGAGCCCGGCAGTAGACTATTCGTTCTCATATCACCGACACCACCTGATCACCTGACAATATCAAGTATAAAAATCAAATGTTATAATTAGTATAATTTGAAAATATAAATATATACTTATTTTATACTATTAAATTAATAGAAAAATGGAAGGCCAAGCATGGAACGTTAAATACATTTTTTTGAGATATTGTAACGACCTTGAGCAACCGATATAGAGCAAGAGGCAGAAACATTCTTTATATTTTTCCCACTTAAAAATCTAAATCGAAAGTTCCAGAGAAGATTAATCTGCATAAAGTTTAATATTCTCAAAAGAGCACTTTAGCTTCGTATCAAAGATATTATTGTCTAAATATAGTATTGATAGGTTTATTTTTCGTTAAAATATAGCTACTGTTGTACTATTTAACAGAAAGTCACCAGTATTTTAACTATAAGATCAATTTGTAACAAAAATCTTATATTTCACCGATTTGTTGGCATCACGTGATTACATTTCGGTTCGCTCACAAAAATGCTAAATGTCGATTGACTGCATTCACTAAACATCACAACTGACACCAATCATGATTTATTTCAGTAACGACGAATATTGCTGTTCATCGTTGGGTGCAAAGGGCAATGGTAGATTTGAAAAATGACAACACATTGAATAAATACATTGTACAACATTGAATTGATTTTAACGAACGTATATTGGATTGAACTATTTCATTCAGTCTCATAGGTGAAACGAAAATAATTTAAGCTAGAAAGTTCATTTTGTCCACTATGGTCCGCTGCTTAGCTTCTCAAGTATCGGTCACGATCGATCGACCGAGAACAGCTGGCCTATTCTATCTTGGCTTAGCCTACGCAAGGGTGTCCTACGAATTTGAAACTCGCCGCTACCATGACTTTCATGAGAAAGTTAAATGATAGACGTTAAGGTATCGTAAAGTAATCGGTTTGGCGTATGGGCGTGTGCGTGCGTGCACGCGTGCGACGCATATACGTGTACGTGCCGTGACTTATCCGTAAGTAGTACATAATTCACGGTTGAGTCCACTTCAAGATTACCCTGCCGGCGGCGTGGGACAGCCGTTGCTTGGCTACTTTGGTAGCGAGATCCGTCGATGTGGTCGTGCCTAAGCGTCGATCTTGGGATTATAGACTTTTCTAGCGTCGTCGAGTTTCTACCGAGGCCTAGAGAGAGAACTATCTTGTCGAATCCGACTATTTTTCTGGTCGTGACGGACTTTGACGATGACAGTCAAAAGAAACGTGTTTTCCGATCTTGCCGATGTATTTCTTACGATTGTTTTGCTTTTATGGCGTCGGACATCAGTAAATCATAGCGAGGATTCTTCGATCGAGGAGCGTCTTTAGCACCATGACGTCAATGTATATATGAAAAATGGTGGACATGACGAATGTAACATGGTGTTGAAGTTCCATCGAGCGTAATCGAAAATTAAGTATACATCGGTGAGTACATATATCACTCGGTATACTACACGGCTTTTGTATTAGACGTTACTGCCCAAGTATCGAGCAATTGTGTTATTTTTTATTGTCAATCAAATCAATCAAATGGAACGTTTATTGTAATTCTGTCGAGAGAAAATACAACTGGATCGCGATACATTTTCCAAATTGTTGTGATACTTTCGTACAAGAAAAACTCCGGTTAGTAAAAACGTTATATACAGACGCACATATGTGTGTGCAATAGTTAATGAAAGACTCCTACATTCACATACTCTGTGGCGCATAAATATTTAAGAAATAGCTATTTTGAAACGAAACTGTCATATAGGCTATGTATGCGAGTTGCTTCCTCTTTATATAGCTAATGGCATCGATAACAATAATAATAATACGTAACTTCCAATCCGGGTGATCTCGTTCGAGTTGTTATCGATGTGTAGTAGGAAGCTACGAGGCAGTTCGTAGTCATCGGTTAAACTCACGTGGTTCGGGTATTTTACCAGTTCGGTTCCAGTGAGAGTATTTTAACATTAAGAGATTAGATTAAATAGATAAGGCAGAGTGGCGCGATAACTCAAATCCTGAAATAGCGAGCAACGATTCGCTCCGATATGATTGTATTGCGCGAGATACAGGATCATCAATAACATCGGGAAGCGATTTTCAAACTATTCTAATTATACAAGATTGTTGGTTCTTCGCGGATCGCTATTTCGTGGGTCAAATAAAATCGAGAGTTTAATGCTTTTGCACGAGATAGCAGTTCTTATCTGACAACTAGTCAGCGGTGCAGATTCTGTGAATCGGCGCTATCGTTCGCGGGTGATCGACTTTCTTACTCGACTTGTAAGACCAGAAAGACGACATCGAATCAATGAAATCGGTCCTTGTGCTGGTACTGCTAATACTGCTATGGTATATCGAGTTCACGATATCGTGATCCACAATTTCAATATTTTGCGTGACACTTCGCACCTACTCGCTGTACAACAACGACTCGCTACTTCGTGTCTACCTCGAACACAGAATTAACAACGATATCTAGTGAAACTACGATGGCGAACTCTTCGTATTGATATCGCGACTTTGATATGTCGGTTGGCGATAACTTGCCACGACTGGAACTCTTTTCGCATAATGCACGAGAGAATCCGCCGTCGTCGATTCCTCGTGAATTATCTCAACACTTTGCTAGTATGTCGTTGAACGAGAAAGCGTAAAGGAAGATTATTAATGATACGTTCGTAAAGAGCGTCGATAGATTAATCACGATCTTTCTTCCTCTTGCTTCTGCCTTCTCTCGATGACAACTTTACAACACGTTGGATGAAATTGTGAAAGTTCTTCCTCAGTACTTTGTACATGCGCATACACGCGAACACATCGTAAGCCGTTGTTACGCGTCTCGTACGTTTTTCTTACGTTAGATCAACCAATTTACGATCGATTCGATTGAAGAAACAATTCTGCAATTTTTAATATCGTTGACCGTCACACCAAATTCATATATCTTATTCAGAGTGCAGGTATTCTAAGCGTCTAATAACAAAATAATAATAAATATGGTTATGTAAGATCACATGCTTATCCATTGAACTCTTATCGTACTGATTGTCATTCTCTAATTACCTATGATATTCGAAATTCGTTCATGTCAGTTAAACGAAGACCAAGAAATCGCGGAAAAGTTCGTCAATTTTGAAAAAAAAGAAAAAAAAATGTGTCATCGACCATCTATTATGTTCGCCTGATCTATTACCGTGTGACTATTTTCTTTTCCCTAAATTAAAAATTGCTATAAAAGGAGCGTTTTATGAAGATGTTGCCGCCATTCGAGCAACCATGACACAGGTGCTAAACAACATTCCGAAAAATGCAATTAAAAAATCTATGCATACATTGATTAACCGTGCCAGACATTGTATTGACGATAATGGAACCTGTTTTGCACGAATATTAATTTCCAAATATAATATAATTGTTTATTTGTGTTTATCAGTGTTAGTGTGTATTTGTGTTTTATTGTATATCTAAACGAAATAAAGTTCCATTATTTATCTAACGTACATTATACATTGTTAAAGCCAAGAGTCTTCTTTTAATTATTAACATATGGTAAATAGTTACATTTCTCTTTGTAGACTTTATATTACCAAAAGTTACCGAGTGAATTATCACTGAATAATATTACCATCGACTTACCTCCATTCTTATCAAATCCGTTGCGCATCAAATCCCCATGACATTAGCAATATCGTTACGACATCGACGGTAGCTCG
This sequence comes from Liostenogaster flavolineata, assembly GCA_025433975.1. Taxonomy (NCBI): domain Eukaryota; kingdom Metazoa; phylum Arthropoda; class Insecta; order Hymenoptera; family Vespidae; genus Liostenogaster; species Liostenogaster flavolineata. Next base: position 63,612 of record JAITYT010000944.1, on the reverse strand, counting down.
GAATAGCGTGAAATTTGATGAAATAAATGCGATTCGTCATTTTCTCGGAAATTATAGGAAATTTTGAAACGCTTCCGAACGACATAGCAAACGTTAAGCGGCGGTACGCGAGCGGCAGTTGTTTGCTACCGAGTGAGAATGAGAGAGGGAAAGAGGCAAATGATAAGTGGAACAATCCCGCGTAATCATACGCAATCTATAAGAGAAAGTGGGCTAACGCTCTACGGAGAATAATGCCCGACACCTTTTGTTTCTCGTAGATTCGAGTTATCCGCGTTCGCTGTCGATCGGCCACGATTGTTTCGTACCTCGATCTATTACGATTCTTAACTACGGAAATGACGAGCGATCGTACAATTTATTTCATTCTTCCACGGTGCTCTCTTTTCTTGACGTATGCGATCGCAATAAATCGTGCGAAATTAAGGTTGTAATTACAGAGGACTCTCGTAAGACGCGAGTTTCTACAGTACAAATTCCTATAACGCGACAAAGATACTGCGACTACTCGTATTCATATAACACAATTCTCCATATAACGCGTCAAAAAATTAAACAGGGGTTACCTTGTTTAAAAATTTACACATACATTAATATTGTTTTTTTTTCAACCAATATCGTGTGTATGCTACTTATTTTTAAAACACTTTCCTATTTAATAAAACATAGAAAATCAAATTTGGCATAACAATGATCATTTTGAACGTGTTAATTTAGATTATGCGCGTTATATGAGAAAAATTCTTCTCGCATAGCACGATTTTCTATAACGCGGTACACATTAAGCGTGTCATACGAGAGTCTACTGTACTGCAAGTGTTCGAGCGTGCCGTAAAGCCTCAAGGGCAAAAGAAAATCTATGTTCATGGATAATGATTATAATCGCAAGAGTGATATAAGAAACTTCGATAAGGAACTATTAGAAATGAGTTAATAAAAAGGAATATCTTAATTCTTTTTACAACATTCATTTATTTTGTCGATTTGGAAAATTAGCTAGAAATGAAGCGAGACTTTTGGAGAAAAGAACAGTGTCTGTATACCACTTAAGGACAAGGATCAGCTTCAAGAAATAATCTGCGTTCGTTTCTTTATTTTCTTCCAGTATCGACTATATTTTTTAACATGTTTCGTTTTTGCCTATTGGCACTGTATTATTTTATTTGAAATAATCCAGCAGAAGCTTCAAGCGAATTCTATACGAACACGATAAATATCGTTAAATAATTTCTAACCGCTGAAAACTCAGAAGGCATCAGCGAAATCCCATTGTTCGTGTTAAGAGTAGTTAAGTCGTGCGGCTAGATACGCCACGGCTACTTCATGTCTTTTTTTTCCGTATCCGACGGACTTCAACCGTGAGGTAATAACGTACCAGCCACATCGAGACGCTGAACAAGCGATAACTTCGAGGAAGTAATAAAGGATCTTAGCGTTCGTTTTACGCGCATACGATTAACTTTTTATCGAAGCGTGTGAAATCGATCAATTCCGTGACATTCATGTCGAACGTTTTTGACACGACGATTAAGCACGATCGAAAATTCGATAAGCATCGAAGGAAAGTCGAGGTGGACTCGACGGATTATTAGATCAATTATTCTCGAAGGAATCTATTCGAACGCGTCGAAATTCTCTTCTTGTTCCTTGTGTGCGTTCCTTCGAACGATTGGCGGCAAAATCAATTGATCGCTGTTTTCTCGTTAAAAGTTGCACGACTTTAATTAACAAATAAGTCACCGAACGTATCGATAGAATAACGCATTCTCGTTCGAACGGGATGCTAACGGACGACACTCCCAATTTAAAATATCCAATCGCGATGCAAGATCGTAACGAAATTGAAAAAAAATCGGAGGATACCCCGCCGACAAAACGCGGAGGTAATTTCTGCTCGATCTACGAGGCGTTTTCTCCTGCGTCTGCGGCACGGCAAAAGCCGTTCGAAGGGAACTGCCGCTACGGTGCGCGTATCCAGTTGAAATCTCCATGTAATCGAGGTTACGGTGTTTATGTATCCATGGAGGCTGAAATTAAGACGGTCATGACGCATCCGTAATTCGTTCTTTAATCTTGTTCGTTTCATCGGATCCGATGATAGCTGGTCGCTCTCGATAATGGCCTACACCCGGCGTGGATGCAGACACTTCAACGCGAATATGGGTAAGGCCTGACACGCCGGTATTGTAGAAAGATTGATGACAAGCATAGCGCGGTGTAAACCGACGAGAATATAACTTTTGAACGGTTTATACCGTAAGGTCGGTTCCTCCTTCGACGTAATTCACGTCGTCGTTCCAACAGAACCCATTCTCACGAATGTTCGCCACAGAATGTTCGAAACAGAAGTTCGCCATCTCGATTCGTAGTGTTATGAGTTGATTAGAGAAAAGAATTTGATCAAATTACTTCCACATTGTTTGAGATTGACTATTAATTAGATCATGCATTCTAGTCAATTCCCAGTATCACGATTTGCTAAGGTGACGATTACGGAAAATCTGCTGTGACGTTTTTACGTAAATCCGATTAGAAAGATTTGGCATCCTATAGTCCAGTAATTTTTAAATTTTTAGTTTTACTTTAACCATTTGTGGACACGCATGTCGACATGTCGCAAGCCACGCGTATCCATCATTCTAAACGAGAAAGTGTTTATTTTAAATGACTATAATATAATATACCGTGGGAAAAAGGGGTACGAATAATGGAAAATAATGAAAGTAAAGGAAAGTATAACGCATATATATGTGGGAACGAGACTCGCGCTATATTAAGTTGTAAGAATGCCTACAGAATATCGATATGGATTGGGTAGCTTGGCGAACTGAAGCATCGCACGCAAAATACGGGGACCTGGATTCGAATCAATCCCGACTGGTCACGTGGTGTCCGATTTTTTTCGTGGACATTTCGAGAAAATATTCTAATCCTACATGTATATATAGTAAAAACAATTAACAATAGTGTGTAGGATCGTAGATAGTCTAGGTTATAAATATGCGGTTGGTTTCTTCTAGTAACCGGAAACTGGACGAATGTTGCGTTATTTCGGAGGGTGCTAGAAGAGACCAACACTCGAGCGTGGCGCTGAGCCTGCCTGGCGTCTGTCCTAGGCGTAAGAACAAAGAACGTGGAAAGACGAGTGATCGTCACTAAACGTCCAGCTCGATACTATTTATAATATAGGAAATATTTACTTTATAATATAACTCGCCATATTTTATCCGGTTTACCATCCATCGGATGATTTTCCTATAATAGTGATATCAATTTCATTTAACAAAAAAAAGAATCGCAATACGTAATCCGGAATCGATATAAGATATCGATATAATAGTTCAAATTCTTTTACAATATAGTAGTTCATTAATGCAGAATAGTGATTTAGGTTGAACGAAACTTTAAAGCTAAGGAATGTGTATATATATATTTTTTCTTTTATATCATTTAAACACAGAATTTTTTATCGCTTAATCAGCAATATATGGTTACAGTATATATCAATTTTCGTCAAGATCAAACTTTTCCTTTGAAAATGGTATACAAAATGGTTGTAAAATGAAGAAACTTTCTAGTATTCCTAATATTAGGCTTCAATAACATAGTGAAAACAAAGATTTAGGAGTATTATAGTGTTGTATTATTTATACCTTATTTACGTTATCGGAAAAAATTAGCGAAATAAAACTTCAAATATTTATCGTTTTGTGTAGAGACAATTGGAATAAACCCATTGGTCGATCCCAATAATGAACCTATCATAATCGTGATTTAGTAGTGGAAAAGCAGCATTTCTGGCTGAGGAATTTACTTTGGATGTCGGAAGACCCGAAAATTTAAAATGGACGTAATAGTAGCATACCGCGTACGCGTTATGCGAGATATTTAATCCTTCGAGAACTGTGCACCCATACATGCGCTTTGCAAAAATGATCGGCCAACGAACGCATTCCGCGAATATTTTTGCGTTTATTCTTTGACATCAGCATATATAGCAGTTTTTATGACAAATGCACGTATCAAACGATTATATTCATTGTATACACGATATATATATATAATATTGTATGATACGATAAAAAAAATGGACCAAGCAAAAGTCGCGATTATAAATCGTGTTTGAGAATGTTAAAAATAGCTCGGACGTTTCGGAGGACTTTTCCTTTCTTTATCGTTCTGTTGTTGTTGATCGTTACTGATCTTTCTCCGACAGAATGCGAGCAACTTTTCCTCTCTTCGGCATCTCGGCGCTCTTATTTCTCGTGACAGTGCCTGAGAAGTCATAACGAAAGAAAGTTACTACCGAAGAAATAAACCGGGTTCGTTACTTTTAACACATCGAGGTTTCGCTTCACGAGAGCAAAATATCTCCTGAATATTCTGGACAAATTCGACGTTAAAACTACGAGTTTCACTTTCATAGAAATATTCTTACAATTACTCCTGTGGATTAAAGAAAGGCATATAAGATCGTAAAATCAATGCAAAGAAGGATCTTATAAATTATCGGTATTATTGGCCTAATTGGGCTAAAGAACTGATTCAATCATAACTTTTATTATCCTAATTTCAAAAAGTAATCGTGGTTTATTTATATAATAAAGATCAACGTGAAATCTAACGATAGCCAAACATATTCTAATCTCAACTTTTTCGATACCAACGAAGTCTATCGTTAAATGCACTCTATCTACTACCTTCCGTTCGAAATTATATCATCGAATAATTTTTTAAAATGTTGTTACCATAGAACTTCTTAAGATATGATATCTTCCCGCCAATTCTTTACATTTTACACCAAAAGTTTATCGCTATGCTTCTTATTTGTCTAGATAGTGCTAGCGTTACAATTACCCTGTTCAATGGCGGCGTATTTGCGATTTCAATGTCCACTCAGCGGAGCACAGCGACTAAATGTGAAGCAGTATCTGAAAAACTAGACGTTGATTCATCTTACACGTTACGTTGGTATTATAATCAGTTGGTCAGGGTGCACCATCCCTTAGCAAGGGGATCCTTAGAGACCGTACGCGCTACGATTACGCATGAAAAAAGAAGCTCGATCGCTCTTGGAAACTCAACAGTGCACAGACAGATTACTCGAACAAGATCACATTTGCTCTTATTACTAATGACTTAATCCTAAAAAAAGGAACGAACGGTCGCACGCTATATTTATCTCGATGTTAGACATTTATCCAAGAAAACAGAATATCTCGTGGGAAACGGTTGTGGTTTGCGTAGTCGAGGAAGAAGAAGAAGAAGAAGTAGAAGAAAAAGAAGAAGCTTCTCGAGCCTAACCCGATCGAATTTTTCTACGACTCGTCTCGTTCGATCGTTTTTCCCGAAAGGAAAGACGAGTCGTCCGACACGGCGTCACGAGAGAACGCACACAGAGGACAAAGTAGCGAGCGTAGAATTCCATCCGTGATACCAGAACGCAGGGCGACTTTTTATCCGGCTTGCGATCGTGCAAACCCCCGTCGATCGGCAGCGCCCCTCACCTTTCGTGCTGCATACCGCTACTGTTCGTCCGCACGCGGCAGGGCGGCAACAGGTCATCAACCTACCGGCGTCCTTCCAAGCGTGTACAAGGAAGCCGTCCCTGCGCATCACGAATCACTACGTTCCACCACCTTCTCTACCAGTTCGGTTGTAAATTTTAGCACACGCCCTACTGAACGCAACGTGGAAACCCGATTCCGTGAAAATTTCTCCCTGATCGATCCTTTGTGCCTCTGTCGTTGCACCGCGGTCTCAGATGGAAGGACGGCGCGAAAACTTCAGACCAGCAAGTGCAGACAGATTTGGTGTATTAGGTTTTAATATTCTGAGTGTACAAGTCAGGTCTCTAGTGGTACGAAATGTTGTATGCATATTTATCTTGTATGAGTGCTTTTTGCTGATTTCTGCGAGACATTTTCTAGCTTGTTTGGTATCTTTTGACTTAGATCTGACTTCTATTTTTTACTTAGACCACTTTCATAATTAACATTAAATGAATTTCATATAATATTGAAATGACAAGCATTATCCGAGCCGTTCAGTGCACACATCGATTAACTCCACTTTTC
>JAITYT010000944.1:35186-54175 GCA_025433975.1 Liostenogaster flavolineata | reverse complement strand
ATAAATCATTTGTAATATCTTCAAGTGACGAAAGAGATTTGAACCAGTTTATCACAAGAAGATGCGCGTCTTGAACTTCGACGAGTAGCAGTGAATTATATGCATTTTGAAAATTTCTCCATGTGTACAATGAAAAATTAAATCTTTTTATAATGTTTCCATGTGTAGTTTAATTATTTATTTTGTTTGGAAGTACCTTCTCTCAAGTATTTCGTAAATTTTTGACATATTTTTTAAGTGCGACTTTTTTGTGCGATCCATCTCCACGGCATAAAAAAATTTCTCTAATATGTTGTAAAAATGTATTTGTTGTAGGCATTTATGACATTTCCGAATTTTTTTTGTGCGATTTCTTTTATGCAGTTCCTATCTACCGCGCAAAAACAGGTTTTACTCTATAGTCACCGGTCACAAAAATGGATCCAAAAATTGGACTATGTGTGTATTTGTGGTTTAAAAAGTTTCATACAAAATATTATGATATTCGATATTATTATTAAAATGTTATTGCTCGATATTATGTTAGGATTATAATTATTATTTTTATTTTTGAGACAAGATTGACAAAAGACTTAGCTCCGAATGCTGAAGATTGCGCGGGCTTGACGTTTCCATTTTTGATACTCCGTTCTGCAGGAGGGACTCCGCGGCGAGGCCCGCCGTAGCGAAAGGGTTAAAGCTATAAACTTTATATACGAACATCGCAGTTATAGTCGTTAAGACCGAGGGACTTCGAATTTTGAATCGCTCTTCAAAAAAATCGATATTTTCTCACGAAATTAAAACGTTTAATTAATAATCTATTGCGTTTCGTTGAAATTATCGTTAACTAACAAATTATTTTAAACAAAGTATTTTAAGTATTGAAAGAAAAGTTATTATAATCACGCAGATCTAAAAGAACCATAATACTTTTATTTGATTGAAATTAATCTTGGAAAGGATCGCTCGCATGGAATCGAACATTGCATCACACGCTGTTGTTATGTAGCATCGTGTAAGACTTGCACTTCGTCTTGATGCCATCTAAAACATTGTTCAAGGATCCTTTCGAACACCGTTGCTGCGATATTATTTCTATCCTTTCTACATTTTGCGACGATACGCAAATATGCAGCGTGTCCGCTCCGGTGTATCGTATGATCATTGCGCTTCGTTTTTCAGGTACGTTCTCGCATCTGCCATTCGACGTTTCGTTTCGCAACAAGTATAGAATGCATGAAAAGGTGAAAAAAATATTCGTAGAAGAAAGTTGGTGGAACGGATAGCGTTTATAGAGCTTTGTTTGTTCTCGAAGAATTTCGAAATTTGCAGATATTGTATTTTTCCTTCTTTTTCGTCGGAAAGAAAATTTTATCGAGAATGGTATTTCACTCTTACGATTTATTTATTTTTTTACGAATTTTAAACATTTTTACGGATTTTTGTTGGAGGCTGTACTTCGCGTACATCGTCGTTACCATGATTTCACGTATTTTACGGACGTGCATTACACAGGACAATAGACAGCTACACGCATATAATTATCCATTGTTCTTTGCCGCTCGTCTCGAACGTCTCTTATTATTCGTCGCTCGAATGCAATCTTCGTCTTATAACCGCCCTTTCTGGACGACTCGATTCTTCAGAAATCGCACCGCGGACAATATTTTAACCGCAATATGATTAAGTATCGTATAAAAAATGTATGGTAAGCACGCACTAAAATTAAGTTTCCTTTCGACACATTATTATCGCTACAGAAAAATTATCATTTTCAATTGCATCATATTTACGTAGATAAAGAAAACTATTAAATTAAAGTGTCTTATACATTTTGGCGGGTGACGCACAATAAAAAAAAAATTAGCATGAAATCATCTTGCACTTTGGGTTTTCGTTTGTTCCCTTACGAATCATATCGCGCTCCGACGCGTTCGCCGTTCTTCATTTACCTCACTGCGATTATTTCGAAAATACGAAGCGTACCGACAAAGGCGATCAATTTTCACTTTGAATTGTTTTCTATCACTGATTTATTCGCACCGTGAAATATTCATACAACGTGAGAAATGTTTTGCAGAACGGAACGATCGCAATACAATCTGCGTTCGAATCAATTCGATGCCGCTGAGTCGTTGATTAGCTCGTAATTCTTGAGAATTCTCCTTTTACCGTCCTTCGTCGAACCTTGCGAAAGATCGAAAGTTGAAAGATCGTGCCGATCCTAGACGTAACGATCGTAAATACTGCCATTGATACATCGCAATACGAACAATGATCGTACATTATAAATAATGTGGATGTCAATGTATAAAAATAAATAAATTCATCGTTCGATTTTAATTCGATTATTGAATGATATTATTATGTGGTACATAAACTATATAAATATCGCAAACAATAATTTCCGGAAAAGTTAGCACAGTAAGACCTCGTTTAACGCTGCTTCGCTTAACGCTGTTTTAGTATTACGCGGTGATATTGGAATTCCCCAAAAACGCACGTGGTATTGGCATTTGTTGTATATCTGTACAAATGAAGCGGGCATACATCAACCATAAGCGACGCAGTATGCAGCGACGGTGCATACTATGTATTTCTTTCAACGTTTTTTTGTTAGTCTATCCAAAATAAAGATTTCAACAGTATTCCACGAAGTCGAATTACAGTACGAACATATTTTTCTTGCGTCACAGTTCATTTATAAGCGGTCACCAACGTTATTGTGTATATAAAAATATAAACGTAATATTTTATTTTATTGTGAAAAATTCGGCATTTTTAGTTATTGGTAGACACGAAATATATTGCTAAGGTACAGAATAAACATATTTATATATCATGATAACAAAAATTGTGTCAACGTTCCAAGTATTATTACTCTAAATATTTATTATAATAGAAAGACCAACGGGAATGTCTCTAGTTACTCGTGGAGTCGAGGCATTATACTGTTAAGCAATATCGTTATCAATTCGTAGCTATATGAGCGAACCATACTTTACATTTATGTTCTTTTAATAACTTTCTTTCGAAACGTTTATATCTTGAAGGTGTTCTTTCAAGTCGTAAAAATAAAGTTTCTAAAAATTATTGTCATACTAAACAAAAATATAAAAATGAAATATTACGAAATGATATTTTTGACAGTGTAAATATAGATAAAATATTAAAATATAATATTTTTTTATCCTTACCTTATGTATAAAATCATTTTATGTTAACACTTTACCGGCCACTAGCGGTTAGACAGCATACTATATATGCACGTCCGACCAGCCGATCAGCAGCGGCTTGGTTTCGGTTTAGACTGTCGCGCGGGAGTATCTGTGCTTTTCTTATGCTTAGATAAAATTGCCCGATTTTTGTTATTATAGGATGATCAGATTAAAAATCTTTTATTTTGATGATATTAATGCTAAAATATATTTATTTTATCCACGTTATTATCGTTGTTTACGTTATTTGCATCGTCTTCGACGTTATTTATTTCAGCATCTTCTGAATCGCTATATTTTAGTGGCAATAGAGAACCAACCTCGCTTCCGAATTATTACGTCGCTGCTATCACTTCCTGAATAACTGTCAGAACAATCTGATAGATCATCTAAATAAAACTCGCCAATAGTATTTTTTTCGTTCATCGTGAACGTTAAGTTTTTCAAAATAATATAAAAATGTGGGAGCTTGCGGAGCAACGCTAGTTCTACTTCAATACTTGTAACGGCGCAATTTTGCTGGATATCTTTTGTATGGATCGTACTGCACGATTCTTGGAAGGAACGCGACATCGTTCCTTCCTTTGCTCGCAAGAGATTGGAAGTGATAAAAGTCATTTGACGAAAAAAGAGAAAGAAACAGCTTTTAGTTTTCTCGAGTGGTCATAAATTCACAAGCTATTATAGTAAACATTCGGATAAGAAATCGCATTTCTGGCGTGGAAACGCGAATGGAAAATTTCTCTTTGCTTTCTCAAGAATCTGTCCCTTTGGTTTTATTTATAAAAGTGACTGTTTTTATAATGATACAGACTGTTTATCATCATGATAACTGATTTGCCGGCGCGTCGATGACTAAAGCCGATTAATCGGCTCTCGGTCGGTAAGCGTTAGCGACAAAAATTTGACTAATCGGCTAGCGGTCGGTAAAGTGTTAAGTGTAAAAAGCGCGTTAAATATGCACTGAGTCGCCTTGGATTTCCCTCCTGAAGACATCGGGCGTAAAGGATTAATCGTGGCACGAAACGTCGGCTCCCTTTTGTTACGTTTCATTCATTCTCTTGAATTCGTATTTCGCATGTCGTGAAATTCTTCCATCGAACGAGTATCTATTTGACAAAGAGTATCAAAGGGAAGAAAATGATTTGAATTACTGAAATTTTGATTCTTCCCAATGACGAAACACACATTTTTTTAAAAATAAAACGCAAACATAGATTGCAAGAACGACGATCAGACACGATTTTCGAGTACATCTAGGATCGATCATTTACATAATCCGCAAGACTCTTACTAGAAATTAACACGGAAAAAACGCTCCAGTTGTTCTTATACCGTCCAATAAAATTCGTTCGAACAATTCCCACTGACTGTGGGCAATTTTGTTTCAAGCGAGAACTCGTTGAAGCGAAGTAGCAAATGTTCCGTCTTCCTCTTTCATTCTTTCTTCTGCCGTCATGCCCCTCGTGCAGAAATGAGTAACGTGGAAGTTGGTGTAATTTAATGGCTGAATTAGACCTGGCGCGCCGCGGGGTCATTGGCCAACGTGCCGACTAATATTATATTATTACGCGGCACTCCGTTAAAAACACGACGTATACCTACGCGTATGTACCGTTTATTCCGGATCGTGAATTCTCCTTTCAGTTATTCGAAGCGTCCCACGGAAGCGGCTGCTCTTCTTCCGTTCGGTAGGTACACCGTTTCATCCTTATTCGCATGGACGATCGAAGGTAATTCCTTATTAGGCAGGCAATCGATAGAAGAAAAATCTGAGAATGAAAAAAGAATAAATCTTAACGAGAGGAAGTCTTTGCTCTTTGAACTTTTCACGATGAGAAGTATCGATGATTCCGAGTCAATGAACCGTCGAATGGTTCGTCTAGCGCGAAGCCGTGCCAAGTGAAAACGATGCTTTCCAGCATTTATGCCTTCGAATTTTTATGACTTTATTCCATTATCTCAACGTATAAATTTAGTGAAAAATACAGCGGTATAAAAAGTGGATCATCGTTCCCGTTAAAAGTGGAACTTTTGGAATCAATTTAACTGTGCTTTCATTTTTTTTTAATTTCAAATTAACGCAACGGTATTTATTTATACGTACTATTTTTATATCTCCGTATACGATATTTCGTCCAACGACTCATTAATAAAGCAGGTGCAACAATGAAGCGAAATAGCGAAACCTAACGTTACTCATTATAACGAGGAACGGCGGCACACCTCTTCGTGTTTCACCACAATTATTGATTAATTAACTCACACCATCGTGTGCTAAGAAGTTTCTCTTCGATAAAATATAACAATCGAAAGTAGTACCTGTATTTCCAAAACGTCGTCTTTCGAACAATAAAACTAAAAAATTCGCTCGATGGATTAAAAATGTACGCGTTTAAACTCGCTACAATTTGCTACCTTCAGATTGATGTCAATCAAATTACGCCCGTCACGAAACGATCATCCTTTATCTTTAACCCTAGGTTTACGACACTTGTCAATTTGAAGGATTACAAATTTCGAAAGGGAATAGCGAAAAAATCATAGCACTAATTTTAATTAATTTATATTGTAAATTAACAACTTTATTTTACCGGAGATATTATTTCTCCGGTAACAAATGTAAATGAATGTGAAGAGTACATTACATTTATAATAACTAAAGTACTAAATAATCTTGCAAATAGAGTGGACAATTTCAATTGCTAAATTGCAAATTTTTATACACGTACGATACACCGGTTAAAATACAAACAAAATTTCATATTTTATTTGGCCGAAGAGAGAACTTATCGATGAATACGAATGTGTCTGTAAAGATTCACCGAATAAATGTATATATGTTTAATAAATGTTTTATAATTTAATTAAGTCCGCTAATATCATATAAGTTAATTGTATATGATATTATTGTATAACCAAATTATTCTTAAATCAAATTAATCATTTAAAAAAAAAATTACATATTTTCCTATACCCGTTAATATAACGGGGGTTCTTAGGGATATATATTCAAGAAATGTCCGTAAACCTAGTGTTAATACCAAGCGGTCAAGCTTGGTCTTCCTTTTTTTGCGCGGCTATGTGAATATCACAACGGCGAAAAAAAAATTGAATCAACATCCGTAATTCGCGATTAGATTAGGTTAGGAATAGTCAATATTCGGGGTAATCGCAGCAATAGCGTAAAACGTTCAGCGTCGATATCTCTTGTTCGACGATTAATGCAATTGCGAATGGAAATTGATGTAATTACACGCTTGATTTCGCAGAGACAATATTTCGATTATCATTCCATTTGCGTAGGATTGGAATACGAAGCGTTGGAGATGTAATTAAGATATTAAGCAGTAATATGACGGTGATGTGTTGGTGTTAACGACGGCGATGATGATAACGATAATATGCGGAACTTCTACCTTGATAACTTTGTAATGATCGATCCAGCGCTTATACGCATGTCTCACGACAGGATGGTATGCCATACCAATTACGGACACCATGGAAACAATATGTTATCGTATATTCATTGGAATCGATTAAACGACGCTGATATTTTACTCGGTCGATTTATGAAGGACTGAGTTTTCGAGCAAACTTTAGTATAGCGCCCGACAAAGCGATGGCACGCGTTCAGTTGTATCTAATGATTTAATTACTTAGCAGAAGTGGAAACATGGTATCGAAAGGCAGGAGAATTCTATAAGCTACGCATCGACATTAAAGTTTTCGATTCCGGACAATTTTCATCTTCCGTTGATAACAAGTTACGCGTCGCAAGATCCCGGTATCATCGACAATAGTACAAACTGTCCCGGTACTCGTACGTCGCCAGCCTGATCTGTATAGCGCGAATGATTTCGATTCAAATTCGAAAACGTGCCGTGTGCACGTGGAAATTTTAGTCAAGTACATCACCGAACTTACGAACAAACATTTCTGAACGACGAACGAGGCGATTTAGATCGTCAACCACTGTCCCACATTCGAAACGAACGAAAGATATAACTCGATATGCAGTTTAGCAAAAGGAAACAACTTTCTTCTTATAAAATGCTGCTGATTTTTCATCGATATATCATCCGTAAAATTTCTCCGTGCATTTCACTGCGCATCGATAGACGCGTCGAATATTTTCTCGACAAGTATTCTCTTTCAATATTTCTTAATTACGATGCGATCGAGAGACGTTACAAGCGGCGCAGATAAAAAGATCAATTCGTTACTCTACGATAAACTCGTGACGAAACAGCGATCGGTGCAATGATCGAAGATGACATCCGACATGAGCAATATCGACGAACCGTTGCCAGCATCAACGCGTACGCTTCCGTCTTTCTTTCTTCTACCTCCGAGACGGATGAGGATGGCAGTCAATCGGTCGGTCATATCGATTCGACGTTTAAATGCGAACCCAAGTTGCGATCGACAACGCAGCACAGAATCGATCTTCGTACGTGTCGAGATTTATATGGCCATGCTTTATCCTCCCGGTAGGTTTCACGTGTCGGGATACGCCTCGCGTTGATCGTGCCAAGGAACTCGTAAATCCATTTCTCGACACCTACGACGCGAAATCGAGAAGCGCCCGAAGAAACGAAGAGGAGAAATTAAACAGCTCGTATCTCACCGTGTACTTGTATAATATTTTATCATATGGAGCGTGACACTGCCCACGGCGGGAAAATTATAACTTCCCTCGATTACTCCCGTCTTCTTACTTTCGAATAAGTCAATTCGAAGAAATCTCTGATCTTAGGGTTTGATCGGCGACTGGACGTGACATAGGCAATGATTTTGTCGTCAGCGACGGAGCATTCGGTATTTTGTCCTTTGTACTCATGAAAACGTACACAGGAATACACGATAATGTTTCGGATGCATTGGCTGAACGTCGTAATCACGAGCGTGACACGTGTTTCTCGTGTTTAGTTCGTGAGCCGATTGCCTTTCTTTAACGTAAACCAAAGGATTAACTTTCGAACGTTCCAGAGAACCGTGGCATTACCTTTTCCTATTCCATCGATTCTCCTTTCGTTGCCCGTTGCTTGCTTTCCTTCGTCGTCGTTTCTCCATGGCAATGAGAATTCCATCCATCTTCGAGGCCTTCACCAATCTCTTCCAAAGGTGGTTCTCCGTGTTATCCATCATCGTACCGTTGGGAACGTTGCCTCGGCCGTTCCTTCCTCCTTGATTGTGGAACGAGAACGATGACTCGTAATTTCCTAGTAGAAAGCAAGACGCTTTTGCCCTGATTTTTTTGTCGATTATTTGGAAACGATGTCTCGCATCTTCTTGCCGATGACCATATTCGAGCGAATTAACGACGACGTCGTTTTGAAAAGTAATTGAGATAATTGATACCTGAGAAATCTAATGTGGACGGAAGAAGAAAATTTTAGGTTTCTCCAAATTCTTAAGAACCCTTGTCCTGATTTTTCGTGACGTTAATTGCTGCACGAAGAATGGTTTGAATTTTCATTTCTTGCGTACTTTTTAGGAGACTCTTGTTGTATTCGGTGTATTTTATTTTATTTTTTTCATATAAATTTTCTATAAAACGGAATCGTTATATTTTTTCGTGCTCAAATTTTTCTTTTCCGATTCGATTTTCTTTCGCCTTCCACTTTTAAATTAAGTCGACAGCATGCGAAAACGAAGAGTTCGTGATGTCAAAGATTAAAGCACTGAATTGTGAGTTGGCAATGAATTCAATACCTTTCTGTGTAACCGCTAAACTCGCGAGTACTTTATTCGAAGTGACAGAGTGCTCACGGTAAAGTATTATGAAAAACTGATTTTGACGTGTCGAAGGACGACTTAAAAATACTTGTCCACAAATTTTCGATTATTATGATAAACGTTTGACACGTTTGCACTTATAAACTGATTTAGAAGAAAAAATTATTGTCGAATCAGAGTTCTTTCCAAATCTCTGAATAAGTATCACACAAATGAGGTTTGGTAGCTTCATCCGATAAAGAAAAAGAGAAAATCAAACGAATCGAAGGCAGTTAATCATTTTTAGAAGAATTTGGAATCATCGTCATCTATAATTTCCATCCATTTTCCAAAAATTGAAATATTTTTTTCACAAAGTATCAGTTGTATGTAGTTTTAGATAAAATGATTTAGAATTAAAAATAATTATTCCATTTACAGAATATTAGGAATATTTCATAGTTTCTATTTTTCCAATATGTATATTCTCAAATTATTCTCTTTGAACGTGGAATGATATGGCAATATTTCGTTTCTTTTCCTTATGCTCACCTTTCCAAAACGTGAACAAGAAACATTTGAACGATTAAATTTCATATTTTCAGGATGCGTCTTTTCCTACGATTAACTGAATTCCTGTCTTTCTAAGAGAAACAGTTGGAGTGCAAGAGATGTTTCTTTCGATAGTTAATCGGTATTTTTCAATTTGATTACAGATACTCCAACGAGACATCGAGGCACACGGTCGAATCGTCAGTTCGGTTGTGAAATTAGGCGATAGAGTGTTCAAAGAGCAGCAACAGCAGGAACAACAGCGGCAAGAACAGCAACAAGAGCAACAACTGCCACAGGCATTGCACATCGCGAAATCTCTTGAACGTCGTTGGCATCTCTTGTTCCTACGCTCTCTGGAGTGGCAATGTCATATCGAGACACTCGCATCCCGCATAAGCAACAAGGTAAGAATCATGTCGGCACTTCTTCGCTGTACGCATAACAGACTCCGTCTTCTCTTACAGCGAAAGCGATCAGTTATCATCGATAGTGTTCGGTTTCTCGATGACTTTGCCTTGACGAAGGTTCCAATCTTTCTCTCTTGCTCTCTTTCTCTGGTATGCTCACGAATGGTCTGGTTTCGATGTTCTATATATTACACACATACGTTCGAGGTAAAAAACGGGAGGAAAGAATTTTCTATCTATTTCCGTTGATTAAAGTTCTGTCAATTACGCAATATTATCGCACCTTCTCTGTCTTTTTTATCGCCTTTGTGTAAAAATGTTAACCCTTAACGCTCCGTTGACTCCGCTACGGAGACATCCGTTATTTGTTCCATACATTGGTGGCTCCGCTGTGGAGACGTTTTGTTTTTAATAATATATAACTGTTATCTGTTAAATCTTATGCTTTTGAATTATGCTTTGAATATGACGAATATTCAATCAAGGTGTATAAGGTTTTCAATATTTTTTTTAGCTTTAATAAGAATTATTGAAAGTGAAAGCGAAGATTAAAAGACTTTTCGAAAAATACTGTGCCATATACCATGGTGAATTATAAAATTTAAAATTTGTTTTATTTATAAGTAGAAAGTTCATATTTATAAAATAAATAGAACCAAATACATTTTGGTTTACAAATACAAGGGCGTGTAATTTTTTTCAATTAAAATAAGACATCGCTTTGTCAGACGTTCTACTACATAAATCTGTCGAAGTTAGCTGGTAGGTATTAGTAGAGAAATGCGTGGAGCGCTAAGGGTTAAGAAGACTGACCCGCGTATAAATGTTAGTCTTTTTTTGCAAACTGATATCGAAAGGCAAACTTGTCAAAATTGTGGTCAGTCTCGAGTTGTACTTTTCTTTTTTTATTTTTCAAACATCGATTGCAGACTTTCCTTTGGGAAAGTCAACTGTCGAGTACATGCGATTTCAATGTCGGTAAAACGAAGGTTACACGACGCATAAATCGACATAGTTTGTTTGGAGCACTCGGAGAATTACGTTGGAGCCAGTTTTGCCGACTTGACGCGTATAACGTCTAATCCTGCGTATTACCTTACCAAGCGTCGCAAACTATTTCCTCGTTATCACCTGGTTGAATTAGATACAATTTCGCACATTTGCGAATTCTTCTCGTTTCTCTTGTCTATTTGAATATGTTTGTAATTTATCTTTGAAATTTTTATCAGCATAGTTCCTGGTAATTTCAATAACACGGTTCCGAAAAGAATATTAATATTTATTATACACAATTGCGATACTATGCGTCAATAAACAATACCCTTTATCCGAATCATCGGTATAAGGTACTGTTGCGACGAGAGCGGAGTTTTTCAGTATTGCCTGCTCATCGCGTTTTTGATGGTTGACGCTGATACCTAAATCTAAATCACGAGACGCAATGCCGTATCTTTTACCAGATAGTACTCGAGTGGAGTGTGGTGTATTAGGATAAGGCAGCGAGCTGCCTTACCAGCTCGGTGAGGCACCGAGCCGTCGGGGCGAGCGTCAGAGTAAAGTAGACTCGCGAAAGGGCAAGACGTGTGTAAGACATTCCGTAGTAATAGGTTAAACATTATGTGATTAATACAATGAATGTTCTGTAAGTCCGGAAGCAGTGTTTAAAGTTATTTCTGAGCCTACTCCAGTACATCACATGGAGTAACATTTTTATTGTGTGGTCATAGGCTGAATGGATATGAGCCACAATTAGGTGTTGTTATTCGTGTATTGTTTAACGCTATTCTCTTCGTACAGGAGAGGGTTACAATATATAACGAATGCGACAGCCGTGTAACTGTATTGGTTCTGGCTGCTGGAAGCCTAACCAATGGTTAATTCGCATGATGCCGATGGAGTCCGATGCGCAGAAGTATAACGATGTGCTCCTTTGCTAACGGACTGATCGCGTGGAGGCTGCCCGAAGTCTGTATGCGATAGTGTGAGTTGTTAACGCCAATGGATCGCATGGAAGTGTGAATTGCAATTGCTGATTGGTCGCGCGGAGTTAAATTATGTTAATTCTGTCTGCTGCGACTTTCGGCAGACAGGAAAATTCTAATGCTGATGCTAATTGGTGAATACATTATATTCAGTCAGGGGACGGATTCAGGATACCGACTAATTTAGGTATTTGAAATACAGTTAGTACGAAGTTGTTAGTATCGCGTGGATGTAGAGGAGTAGATTGATGAGTACATTCCGGAAGAGTGGTGAAAATTTTTCTTCTCAGAATCAGGTAATGAAGAAAACTGTTCTCAATATCGTATGACTTGCGACTTCGCAACGGATATATCAACATTCAACTGCTTGAGTACGTTGCCGACTTCCAGATTGCAAAAGCTTACGACGGTGCAGGTTCGATACGCATTCTATACGTTTCTAAAATTTGATGACTCTCAACGTTCCACAGCACTCCTACTGTTCTATTGTTTGATGCCGCCGTAAAGACTTGGTGCCTCTGTACGGCACCGCAGCCCTTTTTTTTACTTTGTTTATAGAGGGGGGAGGGGGAATGCTTTTTACGTATACCACCGAACAAACAGCGAACCGTACTCCGGTAGTAGTGTCGAACTCGTACCAGAGAGACACCCTACCTACTAAACTACATGTTCTGTGTTCTATGTCTATTACCCGTCTCCTTAGAGAATAGAAATAGTTTAGAAAAAGGAAGGAAGAAAGAAAAAAAGGAAAAAAAAGAAAAACAAGAAAAGAAGAGACCGAAGATTGATGGGCGATCGGTGTGCCTTGGCAGGGATTACTTTCGTATTACTGCTGCCGAGTGCCTGTGGAAGGCGACGGTGAAATCATTTAAACATCACCTAATACGCGTTGTGGGTAAAGCTCTACTGACCTATGAAGCAATAACGACCTTTGTAACAGGGATAGAGGCGATCCTAAGATGCGATGGCACTTCTGGAATCGATAGAGGAAGGAGTACCTCCATGAACAAATACGCGACTCAAATGACATCAGAACGATGCAACTGACGTTAGCTTGACATGCTAGTCACCATCAAAGATTACTTAAGATAGTCACTCACCGCCTATGAATTGAAAATTCAGGCACATCATGAAGGTGCACCCTGGACCAGACGAAATCATCCGCGTAGTCTGCCGGTGGAGATCTAGGTTAAGCTAATTGTTATGCCAAAATAATAATTACGCCGAGCACTAATTGTGTAACGGCACGTTCATTTAATATATCACAGGGTTATCGAACACGATTGTTTAAGGGAGCTAGTATGGCGAGTCGCAGCGTACGTCCCTCGTCAGCCAGGTAAATTTCGATGCTTTCTCCACGGATACAAAACGTCGGGAACATAGTTAATCGAACGGTCAGTGCAATAAAAGGACATTCTGTCCTTTGTTCTGGCCAATTCATAGGTCGCTCGTCGGGACACTCGTTGCGTCAGGACTCGAAGCCGCATTACGTTGAATCTTGGAGTATGCTGACTGTGGAATTGAAATTTCAATGACGAATATTTTTTAGTACATTCTTATTATTTGTTTTAATTTATTTTTACTATATAAAAAGAATAATGGAACGTTAACGTGAGTGAACTTCTCGAGGGAGTACATTGAAAAAATATTGCGTCGTATCCAATCGAACCCGTAAAATTAATACAGTCTCGGCCTAACGCTTCATCGGCTAACATTTTTCAGATTACATACCAGGCACTTCAATAAACAATCCTACACGAAGGTGTTTACAATGTTTTACGAATAAGATTAGAAAAGAATCGCGATATTGGTGTTCGACGTGCAAAGTGCGAAAATGCGTAGTGCCATTATGTATCGTTCCTTGCTTTGCTGAATACCACTCTACAGCAGCAATTTGAATTTTTAACTTTTATAAATATTTAATTTGATTTTTCCTGTTAATGTTAAGTGAATAAGTAAATATTAGTAATAAAATTATTAACTTTATAAAATAAAATCGTTTTTTTTATCTAGTATTTTAATAGCAACACTTACTCTGTGTTTGACAAATATACTCGTCATCGTTTGATTCTCGCGACACAGCTAACTGGTTAAGGCCGCCCTCGGCCAGATAGGGGATCCGTAGATCACTGCCCAATACACAATAATACCCAGGTATTATTGACGATGGAGAGGCAGCGATAGTTGCCATACTACACTTCCATATCAAGCTACGATGAATCTTTTTGCCCACCAACATCACTATCTGCGTCTTAACCGGCTCTATTCTCAGCCCTGCCATGCTCAACCAAACACCCACTTCCTTGATTATTCTATCCAAATTCGCCTGAGCCGCCAAGAGATCCTTGGATAAAACGATTAGAGTCGTTGGCAAACAGGTGCTATTCTTGATAATCTGTACAACAGTTGCAAAATCTCATTGTATACAAGGTTTCATAAAAAGGGGCCTAAAGCAAACCCCTGCGGAATCCCTGCCCACAACCGTTGCGATGACGTGCTCTCTACTTGGTAGTTACCTTAATCACTCCGTTGATGAGATAATGCTCAAATATATTATGAGTTATGCAGATACCGCCCTGTTTCTCAATTCCTGCATTATGCTATGGTGGCCCAGAGTATTAAAAGTATTCTTAATATCTTCCGTGAATATACGGTTGCTACACTGATCAATTTCATGGTCTGTACCCCTACATTTCCAGCACTTGCTAGGATATTCACACACTGCCACTATATGTCTAATACCCTGGCAACAAAAGCAACGCATAACATCACTCCACATCCGATAAGATGCGATCCTAAGACCAATATTTATCTTAGTAGTCTCCAGGCTGCTGACTTATTTAGCGTCCATTTTGACTATCACCAGTTCACTATCCCCTGCGGTCAGTCTAAGAGAAGAAATTTCGAAGCCGCTGCCTTCAATGTAGGTCGCGAAGGCTTTTATTAAGTCCCTCCTCGTGATCGATTGATGTTTCTAATTTTCAACGTCTTGATCGCCCCGATTAACTTTTTAGCGTTTTTCGCTTTTGCAATATTGATGAGAATATGCTTTCCACGTGTGCGCCTAAAAGAGTAACCTTCACCGCATGCATCCCCACCCTTAATCGATATGTTTCTACAATCTTTAGGCTTCACCACTCTCTTCCTCTGTTTCTTGGTGTAAGCATCCGCCTAGCGGTATTATAGTTTCCATGGGTCTCTTGGGGTAAACCCAACTTGATCACTTGCACATAAGACCTTTTATCTTTCGTTCTTCGCTGTACCAGTTCCGCCCAGCCCCGTCCAGGACAAGAATATCGTCGGTTTCGTACTGCGGCTCAAAACGTGAGCGAGTTTACGGCCGCTCACACCTTCTCTTACAAAAGATAATTCTACATATTATACAGCCTATGCTTCAGCGCCCTCCATGCCAAACGCGCAAAGCTAGACATTCCAGACATTTTTTCTAGCATCACTAAGCGCTAGTCATTAGTGCTCTGTACCCCATGCATTAGTAGCCAACTCGAGGTTGCCCCTAATTCCATCAGACCAATCACTTATTATCTATTATCGCGCGGGTTATACATTTTTAACAAACCTAATCTTCTAATAGGTTCGGCAACCAATTTGCGTTCATGCCGGGTCTGCGGTCTTTTTTCATCGGAGATAACACTGCTACCTGCATAATTGCTCATGTACTTTGCCTCTTCGGTGACTCGATAACAAGAATTCGGAGCGCGATAACGCACGTTCATCTACGGGTACGTTCCCCCCTGTCCTCAAGCGTGCCCTTGACCACACAAATGCTAGGTTTCCCTTAAGCCTGGAGATAGCAAGCTGCGAGAATCCCACGATTATCAGGATTATAGTAATTAAATCGATTTTCCGTCCGAATATACGGCAACATGTACTGCACAAAATTTGTACTTTCACTAATAAAATATAGAACACCTGTTTTTTTAATCTTTTTTGCTATTTTTGCTTTAGAACATTGTTTAATTTCGCTTTTTTTAAAGACTATTGAATTGATAGTGAACCAAAAGCGGAACTCCCCAAAAAATTATATGGATGAAGATAATTACATGTTAGGATAGTTTGAAAATGTTAGGATTAATTCAATAGATTTATTGTTATAAATGATCTAACATCTTACCTTTGTGTCTTCTCGAAGAGCTCTCCTCTTGTTTAGGTTCTCAAGAATATCGTTTTTTTTTTAAACATGCTTTATTGTGTCTCTAATTATTATATTTAATTATTTACAATTTTTTAAATAGTTAAGGTAATAACGTGCGGATTTCAATACAATTATCGATAATCATTAAACGGAAATGAGTAACATTGAATCTACAATGATTAATATGTATGTGAATGCCAAGGATTAATTTCTAAAAAGTTTATGAAAGGATTTCGGTGACGCTATAGACGTGTCTTCGAGAAGAACGAACTACATAATTTTTTAACATTACAATGGTCAAATTTTTATCAAAATTGATGGTGGTAACGCTGTAACATTTTATACTAAATCGTTGTAAGTGGTTTGGAAACGTCACTATTATTTCTTAGGGTCTTTCTAAAACTCGACTATAATGCGTTGCTATTCCTATAACTCTGTAATTCGAAAAGAAAACGGTTTGTTATATCTACGATAAAATAAAAACCATTCACTACGTCCTGTCTTCGAAAACACCATTGATGATGTCTTTTGTACGTTGTTACAATGACAATGAAAGCCGCGCGTTATCGAACGTATAATAAAGATTTACGAACAATAACGCGAATTTTTATTTATCTTTAATTATAAGGTGGAGAGGCTGTATGATTGATTATTTAACACGTCCACGCCGGCGCTGTATTTATGTTTTTCTCCCTTGGGCAGTCCACTAAGAGCGGTTTGCTTTATTGGGAGGCGCTGAACTAAAGTGAACAATTTCCATTATTTTAATTTTTAACTATATGGAAATTTGTTTTAGTTACTAAGTGAATTAAATTGTTGGCGGTACTCGCAGGCGTGAACGTGTTAATAGAATAAATGTTGAAACTGTGAAATTACGATATAACGAATAATAATTTAATAAATCCGTTCGAATAAAATCATTAGCGTCCTACTGTGCGTGTCTTCAAAGAAATGGTTTATATTTCGAAGGTGTTTTATCGATGGAACAGCAACTGAAAAGTACCGTATACCAGATAACTCACCCAACTGATAAGTCAAAGTTACGCTGCCCGTATCGTTATCGGAACACGGTTTTAAAAGCGCTGCAAATATTATCAAAGCCCATATTAGCGATAACAAGTGTTTTACCTAATTTTATGTATCAATGGTAAAAGTAGTATTTGTCTATAGAAATAGGTTATACATGGTAAAAGAGATTACGTTAAAAAATCTAATAAAGAGAATCACTAATAAGAAAAACGATCCGGGACTACAAAATATGAAACTTGAAGTGATTTAAGACCACAAGGTATTTTAACAATACTGAAAGATTCGAGCTTAACGATCGACAAGTCTTGACCATGGGTACCATGAGGACCATGGGTGACCATGACGTATTCTGGGAGGTATCGGAATCGGTCACTGCCTCGTCATAATGTTTACGCTACCGTATAAATCATTTTGATTGGGAAAAATCGACATCTTTAATATCTCGGCACTCGAATCATCCGACTTGAGCACTGTACAATTATTTAGAACCGATTACCCGCTGGTTGGAACGCGTGGTTGCTGGTAAGAAAGAAGAAGAAGAGGGTCAAGGATCGACGGGTGCGAACGAGCCAAACCGGAAGGGTAGAAAGGCAGGCGCTACTACCATCGTGGTACGCCTTCGGGGCCGTCGTTTATTGCAAGGTGCGCGGTTGCACGTGCGACGGGGGAACTGTGGCAGCTGGCGCGAGATAATGCCTTGTGCGCTTACATGCACTGACGCACACGCTCTCCCCTTTTCTCTACTTATTCTCCACCACTTGCTCAATTTGTATCTTTCTATGTTTCAACGTATTTTTTTCTTTTTCATTATTATCTGCGCACGCGTATACGTGGATCGTTTTACGCGATTTTACCAACGGATTACCAAGATAAATAACTACTTGTCTACTTGTCGAAAGTATTTTCAAGAAGTCAGCAAAATATTATTTCGAGCAAACAATCCTATTTTCTTTTTAACCCTTTGGCCTACAACCACGAGTAAGACTCGTAAGCAATTTGGGCTATCAACAATAAGAAGCATGAGTCTGACTCGTGGCACTCCGTTCAGACTTTCTACTTCCTAAAAATTTTAAAATTATTAGTTGTGCCCAAACATTGCTTACTATTTCACAATTCCTATCGTTGCATCGAAATCGAAAAAAAAGACGCTTGCAATTGTACAAGTTCGAGCACATGGCTAAACAACTCGACGCGCGACCGACCTTCTTGTTTACTATGGTCCGAGAAATTGGGAGATAGCGGGTAGGCCAAGGAGTTAAGTTATTGTATTCAGCGTTTATACGTATACATCCAGTACTTTTTTTACACGGTAGGTACGTTCCTTACAAACCGTACAAAGAAGAGTTGTGTAAAAAAATACATGCGACATATGGTAAGTTTGGGGATACGTTCCACAACTTTAAAAAAATCATGTAAGATGAAAAAACTCTAAATGTTTTCTCAAAAAATCGTGCAAAAAATAATAATGAAATCCATATTACATATTTTTAAAACAAAAACAATTATTTATAAAATAAAAGCTTCTGATTACACTGTCAAAATTATTAAGTTGTTAGGAAAGTAATTTCGTTTTCTTTTTAATGAAAAAAAAAATCGTTATTTTGTAAGAGGTTTCTATGAAAAACTGTTGGGAAAAAACAAAATTACTTTCCGAACAGCCTGATAGAATTAATAAAATTTTTTTGGGATTCGTGCTAGAACAAAAAGTTCGTATAAAAAAGTGTATTTGTTCTTATTGGTGAACTGTGTTATTTCAAAATCGTATAAAAATAGTCCGTGTAAAAAAAGAGTTAAGTGTATATGTATATACACTGCCGGTCAAAATGTTGGAGTCACCGCATTAGAAAGTTACGCGAAATTATGTATTTATGTTGGGTTTTTGGAGCAGAGTAAAGTATACAATTGTAATGATAAAGTGAAAGTTTAACCCTTTGCACTCCGA
>JAITYT010000941.1:1112883-1125382 GCA_025433975.1 Liostenogaster flavolineata | reverse complement strand
CTCATTTCTCTCTCTCTCTCTCTCTCTCTCTCTCTCTCTCTCTCTCTCAGTCTCCCTCGTCGATCGTGCTCTCTTTCTTTCGCCCCGTATCAGCAGTGGAAGGCTGACGGTTCAGGATGGGATGAAACGGTTCGAGATGGCTTGGAACGGGGCAGGGTCGAACTCATGGACGAACGAGCCGACGGATAGGACGGCTGGCGCCTGTAGTCAGATCGATGCACGTGGCTCCAGCTGGGCGCCGCTCTTCGTACATCTCCTACACCCCCTTTATTCCCTCTTGACTCTCCCGTCCTGCCTGCTACGGTCCAGGATGGAAGCGACGCTGTGCTACGAGGGAACGGCGGGAGGGGGGACTCTGGGAAAGAGAGGGGAGGGGTGCTGTCTCCCGCCTTCTCTCTCTTTCTCTCTCTTTTCCACTTCCTTTTTCTCTCTGGCTCTTTCTGTCCCACCCTAGCGTCTTCTTTCTCCTTCCTTCCATGCCTGTCTCTCTCTCTCTCTCTCTCTCTCGGTCTCGCTCTTCCTCCTTCCTTCGTCGTTACGTCTCTTCCTCGTCTTCTCCCTCTGTCTCTTCCTCCTTCCACCTTACTCCTCCCATCTTCTATTCTACCTCTTCTCCTTTTCCTCTCTCCGTCTCCCTCTATCCTCCTCCTCCACCTCCTCCCTGTCTGCTCACGATAGTACGTACTACGTTACGCGCGTACACGTAGACGTCGGCTCCTCGCAACGTTATACCACTCTTTTCTACTTGCTTGTATTACTCCGCAACCCGCTCGACTCGCGCCCTCCTTCCTACACCACCGCCTTCTCATTCTTTCCTTCTCCCATCCTATACCGAACTGTCGACGGCGACGTCGTCGTCTCTTCCCCCATAACTGCCCTTCGTCGTCGCACCGAGGCTCGTCACCACGCATCATCGTGAAAAACCAACTCGTCCGTCCGTCCGTCCGTCCGTCCGCCCTGTCTTCGACGGAAAGATCACGCCAACGAGACACCGCATAGCTGTGGCTCGTCTTCCGCGCGAGGCGCTGCGCCTTGGTCGCGTGCCTAGCCTAACACGGAAAAGCCCTGTTAATTCGAACGTGAGATCCCTCCTTCAACTTCCTTTGCAGAATCGTCCAGGATCAGCGGCTGCGATCACGGGACTCGAGCTTCTTCTAGCACTAGAGTCCGAGTTGAATGCCGATGCGGCGGTTAGTTCGCTCGTTTAGGGTTTCTGGAACAGGATTGATTCGTGATCGTTAGTCTCTCGTACGAGACGGAGTCGTAAGCGTGCGTTTAGTTGGATCACGGATTTGTGATTCGAGAATGTTACTCCCGAATGTTATTAACGAAGTCATCACTCGCTACGAAGCTCGAATTTCGGGAACTGAACTTCGATTAATTTCGTGCCTATCGATTCTCATGAAACGTCCTGTGTTCGAACTATAGGAGGTATCGCGTATCTCCGACTCCTAATTCGTAATTCAAGTTGTAAAATATAATAACACAGAAATTCATGTAAGTAGATCTAGGGTCGAATCGAAAGATTAGAAAATTGGTTTGAAAATGTTCGCACGCTAGGACATAAAATAGCGTAAATTAGACCCCGTTAAATATTTCTCCATAGATGCTGTTGGCGTACGGTAGGTAGGAGAGTAAAACAGGGGCGTTCGATCGTTTCTCTGATCTTGCGAGAAGGATCGATGAAAAATGATGGAGACAAGTGCGACATGGGAGCGCCGAGTGCGTCCTACCTAGGATATTTCTTTGCTCGACGTCGTTACAGCGCCGAGAAGCACTTAACCGCGTGTTTGCAATGAGACCCCTTGACGGATGAGCAACTACGGCAGCTGTAGTAAAAACTTTCTTCGATGACGACGTAACCTCTTCAATTTCGCATTACGTTCGGCGACGATACGTTGAGAGCTGTTTGCGATTTAGCGTCCACCTATTTACTGCTCGCACGAAGGCCTTGAACGATCTTCCACCGCTTCCACGTGCCATCGGTGCAACCGAGATGTAAACGATCCTGCCTCAACGATTCTCTCGATATCTTTCAATTATCGACTATTTCGTGTCCTCCTAGTAACCTTCTCATGCTTACTTTTCCACTGCGCTTTCCGTTTGTCTTTGAACAACATTCTCCTTTTGAATGTTTCGCTCTCCTTTTTGTTGTAGGATAAAGGGTGGAAGAAGCTTCTCTTCTCTTCCAGGTCCTCCAATGCTAAACGATTAAAAATCGAATTAGAAGTCCAAAAATACGCAATGATAAATGCTTGTTAATTCCGACCGACGTATAAACGTGATACTTAAAAAATGACGGACCCGCGTGGTCTCGAGTGAAAGGAGTCGCAAGTCGTAAGAAATAATGGAGTTAGGCGAATTCGATTTACCTCGAGGAGGCGCGCTTCGTTGCTCGAATTTCTTGAATTTCGAAAGATCGAATTCGCGATTATCCGTCGACGTAGGATACGAGCAACCAAGCGACCAACCCTTCGAGGCGCTTCGTCGCTTCTCCACGCTTTTCAAGTAGGTACGCCATCGTCATACGGCGATACGAGTTTACGAGGTCGAGGGGCAGAACGATCCGTTGGCAAAGTGAAAGGTACTCTTCCTGTTGGTGCTACTCCCAACGATCGAAAATACTCGATCAAAACTTCTCCCCTGCCGTTCTTACGACGAGAACGCATCCGATACTTTTCAAAGTGATACAAACCGTCGTGCCGCGCGAATCCTGATCGATTTCGAACCTACTTTCTAACGATATCGCGTGGTATCGCCATGCGAAGCGAATAATACGCGATCCTAACGACCACGATCACATTTATCGTAATAAAATTAAAAATGACGAGAATTGATTAACAATAACACGAGATAATTTTAAGAATCAAGTCAACTTATTCTTGTCGACGATTTCCATCGTGCTTACGACTAACCATCGAATAAATATGTTACCGAAAGAACGAATATTCACGTTGGTGCAGCCTATACATTTACATTTTCTTGATGCAGAAAAAAAACGTATTTCGTTTAAATCAAAAATTTCCTAACGCTTCTCAAAACTACAGAAATGCGTTCCTCCGTATGTTACAATAATATTATCGTTTGTTAATTGGTTACACTTATTTATTAGTTATTTCAAAACTATAAATTATAAAGACGTAAAATCGTACGGAAACTTTGCACGGTCCTTTTCTTTCTCTTTTCTTGCCCATCCTCTTCATCGTATTCTCGAAATTCCTAGCTTCGATCTATCAAGCACTTGGAACGCCGGTTACGCAGCCGATAATCAAACATCCTTACGCTTCCATTCTACAATATTATCTATCCGTTATCAAAAGCTTGCGAGGAAGCAAGTCCACAGAGTTATTCGCTGATTAACATCGCTATATCAACGACAATAATGATAACGGCAACGACCAATCTAATTCTCTTCCGCTTCGAATCGCAAGAACACTCCAAGCGACACGATAAATTTATTCGGCTCGATAAATCCTATACCGGGATAAGGGCGTCTCGCTCTTCTCTATCCGATCGATCGTCGACACAGTCGTCGTCGTTTTCGTCGTCCACGTGCTCCGCCTCGTCCTCGTCATCGTCATCGTCGTCGATACGGCAAGCAAGCAAGCAAGTAAGCAAGCAAGCAAGCAGGCAGGCAGCGATCGACTCGTCGCGTCGCTTGGCTTTAAAATTGGATGGAATAGGAGGTGTAAGCGCTCGACCACGTGGCGCGATAGATCTGGATCAGGGTTACCACCGACCGTGTGCGTCTCTATATACGACCCTCTTATTTGACTGACTGAGTATTACGTATTACGGTCAATCGCCTCGGTTCTGCCGGCTCCTCTTCCCCCTCTCGACGCATTTGCAACTATGTATACGCGTACGCGTACGTCATGGCAAGCGCAGCAGAGAGGAAGGAAGCAACCGACTGACGATCGCAGCTAGAGAGTCGATCCGGATGACAGCGAGAAGAGTATTCTTGACGTGCCCACCTAACGTTTACTCTTTTCGAGAGTAAGCCTTCGATTCTTCTCTAGCTCGTTCAGCCTTGACGAGATTCACTCGTTTCCTCGTTGGTGCGGTTAAATCAGTCGGATAGACCCAAGCCAAAAATCCGATGCGAGAAGGAGCGCGTCCCTTGCCTCTGCCTGATCAGATCAGGTTGCACCTATGAAGACAGAAAAGACTGGTCAGCGCTCGGTGGGTGATCGACTCGGTTAGGTAGCTTGTTAATGGGTGGAAGAGACGAATCGACGTTGTGGGTGTTATCGATGAGCCGTTGCTTCGCAGACCTGTCCTCGGTCCGCGCATCGTGACGTGAACGAGCTGGAGAATTGCTGGGAGATCGGTCGAAGGTGGAGATGGACCGCGTAACGACTTTAAACGGTTTTATCGATAGACCTTGCCGCTCACGGTACAACCTTTGCCTCGTCTTATGCGCCTCGTGCAAACGCCATTAGCTCGGGCATCCTTTCGCGGCTCGATTGCTCGTGGCTTCCCGTGTGAACATCGCGCACGGGACAGAGAGAGAGAGAGAGAGAGAGAGAGAGAGAGAGACAAAGGTGGGGATACCCTCGCGAAGGAGAAGGACGAGCTAGATTCCAGCGAGAAGCACGGTCGGATGAAACGGTAAACCGACGTGAGCGCAGTTCGAGACTCTTGCTTTTGAGTTTTTTCTTTCGAAGGAGAACAAGATGGCAGGTCGACCGAGTACCTTTCATAGGTCTGGGACGACGGTACCGTAAGGTCAATAACGGACCGAGAGAATTCAAAGAGTTCGTCAAAATACGTGGCATTAAACGGTATCCCGAAGTTGGATTTGTTTTTTGCGAATCGTAAGATGGAATTTTTCAATTTCACCTTATTCGTCAAGATGAAACGGGCAGAATCCAATTGTTCTCGAATCGACGGCTCTTCCCTTTTACGATAAAACACTATGGTTCGTGATGTCTGGATATCAAAATTGCCGTAGTCAAGGTGTTGGAAAAATGTAATAGCTGGCAAGAAGCGATCGGTTCTGGCAATCTGTGACGAATATAATAAACTCATTAAATCCAATAAATAATCCCAATGGTTGGATTACTTGGAAGAAGGACTGAAACGCCGTTGAGATTTTTGGTTCCTCGTTGGTTTATTTTAAAAGAACAGATACCCAGAGAAAAGAGCAGGATAGTAAGTTTGTCTTTCTCGAGTGCCATCGGGTTTATCTTAACGAGCGGACGACGAATTTGAATCGGGCCAGACGGCGTCATGGCGATTGTTAAAACGTCGCTGGACGGGTCGACGCTCGCGATCCTCGATTCGGTAAACTTTTCACGACGAGGCATCGTTGATACGACGGTTATAGGTGACGGTGGTCGAGAGCAGCGGAATGGAAGCGTGGCAGGATCGAGTGGACAAGGGGGAATGGGAGACGGAGGGCGAGGGCAAGGAGAGAGAACGGAGAAGAAAAGACGATACAAAGATCATAAAATTGCTTATAAAATCGGGTAAAAGGTTCTGGCGAACTACACGAGGAATATAACTTCGGGGTTAATGGGTTAATGTACATGGAATTCGCGTACGGTATCCCCGCTCGGATGATTTATTGCCGTGTGATGATAGTTTTGGTTCTGTAACTCTCCTCCAGTCACGGAGTTACACGCTATTGGCTTCGAACGCGCGGCTTATACTACGCAAGTGCAATGCGCAATTCCGCGCTAGTCGTTCCTTCGTCTCCCTCCTCCATTACCGCCTCGTCCTTCTCCCTCCTCTGCCTTTTTCAACATCGAGAGGAGAACAATTCGATCTCGTAAAGCTGAGAAATCCGCTTACGCGATCACGATAACGCACCGATGCCGTCTGGTCGACAGACGTACCGACAACTTCCGTCCACTTATCTCGCCTCATCCCCTCCGCTCGCATCATTTTTCTTCTTTCTCCCATTTCTTGGAAGAGCCTTCCAAATGACCGATTCGCAACGGTCATCTCGATACACGTTCCATCGAATCGACTTCCTCCTGCGTAACATTTCAGAAAATAATTGTTAGAGGTTCCGAATATTATCACGATGTCAGCTTTGAAATAGCAGAAGCCCAATAAAGAAATTGATCCTTTCCCCTTATATTTATATTTAAAGAATACCGTTGCATTAGTTATCATGCCCGTTATCATTGCGTGAAATATACGTGGTAAATTCCTAAATTCTCTTACGATAATGATCTTCTACGCTAATCACGACTACTGGTAGCTAACGCTCGATTGCATTTTCTTCATCGAGTGATCACCGTTTACCGTCGCGTGCAGAATTCCGCGTGATTCCCTCTTCATTTCCAACTGGACGCGACGATAATACTCGCGTCGAAGCGCCGAACTTCACCGCGCCAACACACCGGCTCGACTCCCGTGACTCGCCGTTAAACCTGCACGCCGATAGCTTCTAGGAAAGGTGTATCGATCGAGAAAAGCTCGCGTCCTCGAGGAAGCGATCTTATCTCTAGGAAAAAAAGCGAGAAACGGATTTACTCGCTGGGAGAAAGAAGTTCATCGAAGAATGACCCAGTTAACGGGCTAAACGCACGAGCGTCGATAAATTGCAACGATGTCCGACAGAGATAGTTCGCGCGATGTATCGATGCGTAAGTGGAAAACAGAAGTCGATGCGTCTTTTATCGACTTCCTGCGATATCGCGAACTTCCCGTGACGAAGTATCGATCGATGCTGATCCCGATGAAACTCGTTTCCGGAAGCGAATCGGACGACCGAGTCTCTCTTTCTCTCAGAGTCCTTGGAAGTCGATGAGATCGATTATATCGAGTGAAAAATACTCGCGCTCCTGTAAAACGGGAGGAGAAAATGAGAAGATCCAAAGATGATTTTAAACGATCGTAGCTTTTGCGAGGAATTCGAGTATAATCCTAGCGTAGCTTACCAAGGACCTTAGGTCGAGGACGAGAACGATTACGCCTTCGGATCTAAACCCTGAGCTTCTTCGGCTCTCTTCCTTCGTCGTCGCTCCTCTTCTTCTTTTTCTGCCTGCCTTTCCGCCGCCTTAAACGAGTTCAAGGACATCGTGGCACGCATACAACGTAGCAGGAACTTTACGTAAGAATTCCTATCGAAGTTACGTGATCGACGTACCGAGAGAGACAGAAGGACGAAAAGCGCGAGGCGGGAGGAGAGAAAGAAGGCGATCTCAAACGACGACGGGACGTTTCTTCGATTAGATACGCGGCCTGCCCTCCAGGATGAGACGACGTAAACAGAGGACGGACCGAACTTTCCATCGTCGGATTAAATTGTCGCCCGGCAAAATGAAGCAAATCTATTTGAACGAGACTAGGAAAGACCATTAGGTTGGATCGGTTCCGAAGGGAGCGAAAAATGTTGTGCCACGATGGGCGGCTGGTTGGGTGGAGCGTAACGGTAGTTGCGGTAGCGAAGGAAGGAGAAGGAGCGAAGACGAGCCGAAGAATAACGTAGAAACTAGACGATGGAACGAGAGAAAATGGAAGGAGAGAGAGGAGGAATCAATGACGACTTCGTTACGTGTTTAACGTCGTCGAACTGGACGGGTCGAGTGCAGCTCGTCTTGACGCTGACACATCGGCTGATAAGTTTCCGGTCTGATAGACAGATGGCGCTACGAATATTAATTTTTTTTAGAAAGTACTAACCTTCAAAAGATAGCTGTAAAAATTTCACGATGATCTGACGTTTGGTTCAAAAGTTACGGTGGATAAAGCATTTCTTTTTGACGGGAAACGAAAGCTTGGCTTGATAAGTGCTATCAAGATTATACCGGAAAACATCGAAAAAAGTCCACAAAATTGTTTTGGCAAAGTGTAGATGCAAGAGGTAGCTGACGCTCTAAAGATATCAAAGGAACGCGTACGCTTTATTTTGCATTACCGGGCATTATTCTTGGAGCAGGAACTTTTCAGCCGATGCGATAGTTTTTCCATCTATGCGAGGCAAGGGCGATCGCTCCTTTTTGGCTGACTAATTTTAAAGACATGCCACTTTAAATCGCGCGACTCCACTTCCTCCTCTGAAATCCTTCGTCCTTTTTATCGGTGTCTTCCGACCATCGATTAATCCAAAGCGATTCCACTCGCTTTTACTCGAGTTCATCGGTTATTTCTCCTCCCTGAATGAACACCGTCTCATCTGCAAGTTCGAAGCGCAAAGCGGAAATTATCGAAGAAGGTAATCGAGTCATTGAAAAAAACTTGCGTTTCACTCGAACGAGATGATCGCGACGAAGACGCACTTACTTAGAAAACCAATCCAAAGGGACTACGATACCGTTCAAGCCGCTTGACAGACAGATTTTACTTCGTTTCAGCCCATTTTGCTCCTCTTCGTCAAAACGTACGCGATATTATCGCGATTATCATAGAGTCGGTACTAGCGTTCGCGGTACTCGATCGCGATGATAAATGCGCGCCGACGGACAAGTGGTTATCGAAAGACCGGCTGGTTCATCGAGAAGTACGATTTATTCGTTCCTGTCAATCGTCGTTCACGCGGGGATCGAAGTGGCGCGCTGTTAACGAGCGCGAAACCAATTACGAAGGAAAGAGATTCCGCGCGAACGATAGCGGAAGCCCGCTTGAGCGTACTCGATCTCGGAATTTTGCGTTTATAAGATGTCGTCCAACCAGCGAACATGGGGAAGAAGAAGACGCCGATGGCATCGTCGAAAAGTTTCGCATCCTTCGTATCTGGACTTCCTCGAGCTCCCGTTGAATTTTGACGAAGGACGTTTGAACGATCTTACCCCAGAATTATCGGAGAAGCTGTCCGTTAATAATTCCAGGAGTTCCACTTTCTCCTTGGTTAGTTGGGACTCGTTCGTTCATCGAGCGATAAAAATACGAGGTAAGATCGACTGCTGGTCGTCTTCTCGATCCTAGCTTCTCGTCCGTTCGTCTAAGAAGTTTGCCTGGACGACTCCTGTAGGACTAACTCATTTGGAAAAGGATGAAATCAGTTCTCTTATCCTTACCCCACTCCTCCTTCTCTATTTCGTTCGCCTTTACCTAGCGACCCTCTGGCGCAGACTTCGTCTTTTCTCGGCAGCTCCGTCCCTCCGTGGAAGCGATAACAATTCGTGGGAAGGTCGAAGGCATCGTCCTCTTGTTTCCCATTTTTTTACGGTATCGTAAATCTTCGTCCCGATTCCCGCCGAAAATCTCGTGCTACTTCTCGGGCAGGACCTCGTCTTTCCTTCCATCCTCCCGACGCCGCACGAAATCTACGAGCCACCGTCCAATGTATTATTAATTCCGATCTCGGCAGGAGAAAAAGAGGGTAAGAAAAAGAGAGAAGATCGGTGAAGAAAGATCGATCAGATTTCAACCTTCGGACCTCGTTTTCGTCGACGTGCTTGCGTAATCGTTGCGGAAAGATTGAAACACCTCGCCATAGTCGGTGTCGAACAAAGATCGTGATAGTATTAATGGAATCATTCACGAACGGTAGGTCGATACGTACCTTCGTCCAACGGACCTACGATCGTCGTCGTTTCTATCTCGGCGTTGATAAGAAAAATTAAATAACGTCTAATTCGCGTCTAACTGACGTTGATGCGTAAAAATATTAGCCACTATGTGCCAGATTCTTTTCGTGCGCCTTGTCTTTCGTCTTTCTTTCTAACCGCCCTTCCCCCTCCCCATCCTCCGGTACCCGTTTTGGATCAGGAACGAAAGGAAAAAAGGAGAAAGAAAAACGAACCACGACCGAATTCCAGCAGATCAAATTATCGGGTTACCAAGGCGATCGTCTTCCACGTTACCGCGTAATCCTTTCCGTTCGAAGAACTCGCCGAACTATTCGCGATCGACGCAACCTTCGACATAACCTTAAAACCACGCTGGGGTATTCGACGTGTTTCGGCGAGGGGGACGATGAGACGCAACGTTGCGTTCGTAAATCACTCGACTGATTTCGGATCTTAGATTAGGATACGTTCCGAATACGAGGTTAGAACGTGTTTTTAGCGATGCTTTTCTCTCTCTCATTTCTCGTCTCTCGCAATATCTTTCCTTTCTCTTCGATTTTCTCGCTTTTCTTACCATTCATTCTTCCACTTCTCTTCCTTTATTCGATTCTTTCACGGTCACGTGGCCAAAGAACGAAATGCTCTTCAGAATTCTCGAAAAGTCTTCCTCGAGGATCCGCACCTTCGCTGCTCGCTTGCTGCTGCCTTTGGATTCGTTCGGTTTCAAAAAAATCAACGCGCGCACGACTCCGTCGGTAAGGTCGATCGCTGACGCTCGGTCGGCAATAGAGAGACCCCTTTTGCCCGCGGTTTCTCAAAATTGCGAGATTTAATTTCGCTAAGGAAGAAAGAAGATAAACGCGGTGAGAGAGAGAGAGAGAGAAAATCCTCCTTTTTAGTTTCCTCCACTATTTCGCGGAATCTTTCGTTTTATCTCTCTCCTTTCGGTTCTCTACTTCGTCCAATCGTCACTTTTCCCCTTGCGACCTGCTGTCGTCCTTTCACAGTTTCCACCTTGCACCCTTGCGTCCTTTCATCCCCTCGAGCTTCGCGGCTCGCATTCCCCGTCTTACCAAAGCGACGCCTTCTTCTTGGCGCTACTGTGCACCCAGCCGCGTCTTAAATGGACAAGTTGGCGACGAAGAGACCCCTCTTTTCCTCGGTGACGTGCTCGTGCACGAAATTTACGGTATGTTCCATCGCGATCGCGCTAACCTCGATTACGAGGAGACGCGAGGGACGGCGGGAGAGGCGAGGCGAAAAGAGAAGGGAAGGGAAGAAGTCTAGACGAAATGCTACGGAAGAGTCGGAGGAGCTGGAGGAAGAACGAGACGAAGGAAACGAAGAAGAAGAAGAAGAAGAAGAAGAAGAAGAAGAAGATGCGAGAAAGAGCAGCGAACCGAGGAAGAAGACAAGGAAAGGGTGAAATCGCGCCAGGGGAGGAAGCGAGTTGGTTTAAGGGAGTTTAAGGGGGTGGAAGAGAGGACGGCGCGCCTGGGTAGTGACCGACGTTCTTCGAGGAGGGGGGAGTAGGAGAAAGAGGGGGCGTCGGTGGATAGTAGAGAAGAGCAGGACGAAGAACTGATATTTTACTGTCTCAACGGAACCGTGTTTCCATTCGAGGATTCCGTTGTCCGTGGAAGGATCTATAATACGTTCGTGCAGGCGTTATCAATTTGACGAGGTGTCCGACACTTTGGAGGCACCTGTCGAGTCGCGCCTAAAAATGACCCGGTAATCATCGCGTCTTCCGATCGAAGTTCGATATACCATTGGCTTCGTATTTCTCGAGAGATCTCCTTACCCTGTCTAACGGTTTGTTTCATCGAAATTTTGATTTCGAAGAGAGTCCTTTATCACGGAGAAGAGACTCCACTATTGGTTTTGACGTCTTCGATTAATTAAAAGAGTTAAAACGTATAATCGCATGGAACCGACGAATCGCTGGCTCACCGATCTACGACCAAGTCTGGCCAGCCGGCAAATCGATGTCCGTTTAAGCCAATGGGTTAAAATCGTAGATCTCGAATCAAAGGGTTCGCTTTGCCGTTTAATCACGATCGACCTTATTGCCACTCGTTCACGTCGATTTCTTTCGAAGTCGAAGTTACCATTGTTCGACAACGATGTTAAAATCGCGTCACTGAGCCTTCGAGGAACGACTGTAGGCGTCCATTGGCCTCGACAGCGAGGATCGGTAGCAGAGGCCACGCTCGAAGGAGGGAGATTGATATTGGGCGAGGAGGGAGTGGGACGATGTAACGCGAAGAGAGATAGGGAGGAGGAGATAAGGGAAACGTACGTTTTGTTCGATACGGCGCGCCAGATTCTCTTTCGAAAAAAGACGAAACGAGGAAGGAGCGGGCGGAGGGGCGAGGAGTATGACGCGGAGTAACGCGAAAAGCTTTTATCTTCTCGCGGAAACACTTTGGGGAAATAGATAGATATCGAAGATAAGATGAAATAAAGTTTCGATCTGGAGAGGGGTGAAGAGGGGAAGGGAAGGACGATTAACGATCGTTCGCGGCGTCTCTCGATCGTGAAATATCGATGCTAGCGTTAACCTTCGATGGAATCGGGGCGGTTTGCTCGCGATTGCGTTTGCCTCTGACGTCTTTCGACCGTATCGTCGGCGGTATCGCGTAAAAGTCACTCAAAATTGCATCCGTAAGGTCGACGCTGATAATCCAATAAACGAACGTTCACGTACGCTTTCGAACTTCGCTCCTGGACCGACCCTAAGTTTTAGCTAAAACCATCGTGGAACTGAAAATATCGATATCTTTGATAGCGCGAAACGAGCAAATTTTTATCGTTGCCTCTTGTTAATTTCGAGGCAAAACTCGGCAATCGAATGTCTTTAAGGAAACAATGGCGATTGATTTTTTTCGCGTGTCCAAGTTGTTACGTATTTTTTCCTAAAAATTGTCCATTTCGAGTGAATTGGTGGCTTTAACCCGTCAGTCGGTCCTTTCCGGCCTTTAAGATATTCATTGGATCTAGCAGATACCACTCGTAACTGGAAAATGACT
>JAITYT010000941.1:1084071-1094482 GCA_025433975.1 Liostenogaster flavolineata | reverse complement strand
TCTCTCTCTCTCTCTCTCTCTCTCTCTTTGGCTTTTCCCTCGCGCCAAGATCCTAAATCTTGGACAGGATAGCGAAAGGTACGGCAGCAGGAAGGAGAAGATTCGTCGACAGAGCAGAAACGCGTTTCTCACGAGTCTCGGCGAGTGGACCGGGGTAAACCACCCTTTGCTCTCCGTCTTCGCGATTATTCTCGACATTACCTAACCGTTTCACCACCTAACTGACTGACTGACTGACTCCTTGGCCGATCAAGCGTCCGATATACGTAGGCCATAAGGACAATTCGGATAAAGACGGAAAATCTCTGTTGAACGCGCGTGAGATTCTTTCCTTTTGCAAATCGTTTCTACCCTCGTACTACTGCGAACGTAGTTAAGTTCTGGCTCAGTTTCTTACCTCGATAAACTCGTGGCATTTATTTGGTTTCTTTCCTTGCTATCCTTATGGAGAATTAGACGATTTTTCTAGCGATCAATGGCTGATTCTAAAATTTAGAGAGACTATCGACTTCTCAAGAGGAATTATTTCGCCCTGATGTTTGAAGCATCTCTGCAATTTAGCAAAGTCGCGTTACCAGAGGAAAAGAATGTTCTCGATGGAACGTTTGCATGCCAAAGAAAAACGCAATTAGTTTGAAAAGCACAACGTGCTCCAAATTCGAGTGGCGATACGCTCGCGTTATCTCTCCACGATTTGGAAGGATGAACAAATTAAGAAGAGATCTTTCTTAATCCGTCTTAAAGATAAAATATATCCACTGAGAATTTGACTCTCTCCATTCACGATTTACGATTGCTCGATAAATTCGGCTTCCATTTTCCTTTCATCGAAACCATCGGTAAAATTCAACGTCTTTCCGTTTATAATATAAATCCTCGCATCCAACCAATCACTTTAGTCATTTCCTGTCCGTAACGGAAGACGAGAAGCCACGAGGCATACGTTGAAAAAATTAATTAACGTTAAAAAATCCAGTCTAATCCCAAACAGTCCGAAGGACGTGGACGGTAGATCCATTAGAAAGCAATCGATCACACGATGGCCTGTGGGTAGCAAGGCGCGCCTAAACGCATCCAAGATTTACCACGTACGCGGGTATCGTCCATAATGCGACGCGTCACGCCGTGAGAAATAATAACGCAAAGTAGGAAGAGGAGGAGGGCGAGGAGGAGGAGGAGGAGGAGGAGGAGGAGGAGGCACGACGCGCCGCGTCGTTGAGAGCTCGCGAGAGGCAAAGACGAGCGACGTAAGTATAATACACGTATGTACATACGTCGCTCTCGCGTCTTTTCTCTCCTCCTCCTACTCTTCGTTCCTTCGAACCTCCTCCTTTCTCTCCAAGTTCCTTCCCTCTTCCTCCTTCAGTCTCGTTGCCACCTTCTCTCCCTCCCTCTCTCTCGCTTTTCCTCGCCGCACTTAAAAGGTTAAGCGCGTTGTCGGGAGGCCGGTAGGTTGAATATCTCCGTGGCGTCCAGCGTGACGGCGGTGGCGTCGTCGTCGTCGTCGTCGTCGTCGTCGTCGTCGGTGGCGTCGAGGTCGGTAGCGGGAGGTTGGATTAGACGGCAGCGGCTGCGACGTTGGCCGTCGAAGGGGCCGAGGGGGGCGCGAGGTGGCGAAGTCAGGGCGCGACGCACCGTCGAGCAAGAGGGAGACGGTGAATAGTGCGAAACAGGAAGAAGAGAGATAGAGAGAGAGAGATGATAGGGGAAGGTGCAACGACGACGACGACGACGATGATGAGGAGAAGAAGAAGAAGAAGAAGAAGAAGAAGAAGAGAAATTGGAGGAGGAGGAGGCGAGGTCGGTGCGACGATGGCTGGGTCGAGTGACTGAGCGAGCGAGAGAGAGAGAAGGAGATAGAGTGGGAGAAGGAGGGAAGCGTGAGGACGCTGCCGGCGGTGCGCGGGAACGAAAGGCGGAAGGCAGACGGGCGGCAGACAACCCATGCTTATCCCCACCACACGCGACGCAACCCCACTGGTCCGTGACTCACCAAACCGTTAAGGGATGAAGCCGCCCTGCTTTCACTCCGCCACGCACACACGTGTAGACGCGCCGTGTGGTGGCCTCTCATTCCATGTCTCTCTTTCTCTTTCTTCCTTTCTTTCTTTCTTTCTTTCTTTCTTTCATCCTTGGTCTCTTCTCCTCCTCTTACCGTAGCCGTCTTCTCTTTCCTTTCGACATTCTCGTTTCCTATTTCCTTCTCTCTTCCTCCGAGATCCCTCGTCTTACCACGCGTTTATTCGCTTCCCTTACGATTTCGTTTTTCTATCCTTGGCTCTCTCTCTCTCTCTAGTCTTTGTTTTTTTTTGTTTTTTTCTTATCATAGCCGTCTTCTTTCTTCTTCTTTCCTTATTTCTTTCTTCGCATTCCCATGTCTTACCTCGCGTTTACTCGCTTCCCTTACGATTTCTTTTTCGTGTCTTTGGCGCTTTCTCTCTCTCTCTCTCTCTCATGGAATTTTTCTCTCTTCCCTTGTATTCGTAATCCCTCCCACTCGTTCCCATTTTCATGTCCGCTTGTTCTTCTCGTCGACTCTTTTCCATCTCCCTCGTCTTCTCGCTCCTCTTCGCCTTATTCCTCTCCAGCTTCCTTGCTAAAAACCTTTCCTCCCTTTTTTCCCTTTCCTCCCTTGACGCCCTTTTCCACCCTTCGCCAACTCCACTTATTTCTCTCGCTTTCTTCCGTCTCTCGGCGACGTTCGCGGCCCTTACGAGCTCGTCGAAGTGCGTGCATGCGAAGAGGCTCGAACGCGTCGCACCGATCTCCCGCCCTTCGAAGGGCGCAGGTGGACGAGGTGGAGCGTCGAACGTGGCGGCGGACACGCGAATAGACGCCGGAGGAATACGAGGAGGAGGAGGAGGAGGAGGGAAAAAACGCGAGAAACTGGTAGGAAAGCGAACGAAACGGAGAGGTGGAAGAAGAAAGGGGAGGGACGGAGGGAAGGGGGGAGGCACGTGTCGCTTCGAGAAAAATTCAACGCGATCGCGGGCTGACGCTTCCATCGGAACTTTTTATCGTCGGCGCGAGCCATAATTAAAAGTTAGATAAATTGCTGGCGTAAGCTCGAGAGTTTGCACGAACCACGCCGCTCTGCCGCCTCTTTCGCGCTGCCCCCTCCCACTCCTCCGAAGCGAAGGGGCTGTCTGCCCTCTCGAAACGATTTTACCGTTCCTCGTTGAAAATGTCGACTGAGGTCAAAGACGACGGTGAGAAAGAGAGTCGATAAGGGAGCGAAAAATCCTCCGGACAATTTCATCGCCCATCGAATAAATATTCGTTATCGAGGATTTGCCTGTTTCCTTCGTGTTTCCTAAGCTCGGCTGCACGAACTTGCGAGGATTCGAGCTGATCTGATCGACGAGACGAACCGTCGGTAAAAAGATCGCCTGTCGTATCGTCGACTTGAGTACGCTGTCGGCACGAAAGCCGGCAAAACCATGTCGATTTCGAGCGTTTCGCTGAAAACTTCGAGGTTAGGCCCATCGGCGAATCTGCTCGAATATCGAGATGTCTGTTAACATTTTCTCGAGGAATTTATCCGTCGATTTTCGTCGATTATCGGCGCGGTCAGCTGAATGGAAACACGAAAACGTCGTCTAGTATTTTCCTCTCTCGTAGGGAGTGAAAACTCGTGGATGTATTTTTTTTTTCTGCATTTTGGGGCGGAAAAATCGCGACGATTTAAAATTCTCCAGAAGGGAGGATGGACTCCTCGAGGTAAGAAGCCGACGGTTGAGCCGTCGCACCTCGATTGGTACTGCAGACTCGTCGATGTCGATAAGCTGCGATGAAATGCGCGCGCGCGCGCGAAT
This sequence comes from Liostenogaster flavolineata, assembly GCA_025433975.1. Lineage (NCBI taxonomy): Eukaryota > Metazoa > Arthropoda > Insecta > Hymenoptera > Vespidae > Liostenogaster > Liostenogaster flavolineata. The sequence goes on along the minus strand of JAITYT010000941.1, from coordinate 1,090,667 downwards.
ACACGAGACTAATGTTAACAAATTCGTAAGAGTCCAGATACGTGCGTCTATTACACCCTAACGATAACAACCCATCGTTAAATTCGAACGTCTTCCTTGCGTTCTTCCGATAGAAACGTCGATCGATTTTGTTGGCTGCACCAGCGTCGATTTTACGATTCGCGAATTCTCGAGATATTGCTGATGATTATTAGGCTTCCTTGACGTCTCACGACTATTGGAACGAAATTGGTTCGTTATACGGGTCGGCATGCGTATAACGAGTTTATCGTTTGCTTCTGGCAATGGTCAAAGTGCGTTCGATCCAACTCCATTTTTCCGATTAATTTACGCTCTTCCTTACTTTACATCCGACAGTGACAGGATTGCCACTGCGATCGAATCGAGAATTAGTCTAAGATAACTTGGACGTACTACTTTTCGTTATTTGTCACACGTGTCGATTTTGCCACTTTCAGGTCGCACGCTGAACGGCCAACCGTTGCTGGAATTCCCGATGTCGAGCGGCGAGCCGGCGCTAGAGCCGTTGAGGATCAAGCGGGCCACCCTGTGGGCGAGAGTCGAGTTGAGACAGGCGCACCACTATCAGCACCACCGTCAGAGCCAAACGAGCCAGCGCAACATCACGCTGTGGGTGTTCAGGGTGCGCTGTGGCAACACGACGCATCTACGCGGCAAGGTAACGATGAAACCCCTCGAGAAGGAAAAAGAGGAAAAGAAGGAAAAAGTAGGGAGGAAGACGAACGAACGGACAAACCGACGGATGGACGAACGAAGAGACGAACGATAGAGTTAGTTCGGTATCGATATCTACGTGGGTATTTGCGAGCAGTCGTGCGTGTATCGACGCGTCTCTCTCTCTCTCTCTCTCTCTCTCTCTCATTTTTATCGGATTTATCGGCGACGCCTAATCCCATTTACGATCTCAAGCCGCATTTATAATAATTCCTCCTCTGATATTACTTGGAACGGTCGTGAGGTTTCGTTCGAGCCGCTTGCGACGACTGTTTAACGAAGGGAAGAGAAAAAAGGAAAGACGCGAAACGGAGAGACAGAGACGGAGTAAGGGAGACCCACCACAGAGGAGAGAGACTCGATCGAGACCGTAGTTTTTTCTCCTATTTTTTTTTTTTGTCGCGTAATCTCGTCATCGTCGGGAATGACGCGACACCTAGCGACTCGATCCTCGTTGCCAAGATCCGTGAGACGGCTTTGGACGACGGCAAGCCCTTCGACTGGCAATTATTTCGGATGAACTGACAGACGGACGGATGGACGAACGGACAGACAGGTAGAAGGACGGTCGAACGAACGAGCGGATTGTTGGTCGGACGAACGAGCTAACGCGACGTCCTTCTCCATTTCTCGAAAGAAAAAAGAAAGAAAGAAGAAAAAAAGATGGGAGTGCATAGCGGCAAATTCGGCTTTTGCAACGACGAGATCAGTCTCGGGTCCAAGAGGACTCGGCAAAAGCGACGGTTTTGTCTTCGTTTTAACGCGCGATGATCGATCCTTCCAGGAGCTGGGACAGCATCTGGAGATGGTGACGTCACTCGGGGTGAACATCGGCCAACTCGGCTGGCAGAAGTTCGACGTGACGAAGGTCGTCGGCAATTGGTACACGGGGAACGGGAACACGCCGAGGGACAAGCTGACGCTACTTGTGGACTGTACCGGATGCGGTTCGCACGTACACGTGTCGACCTTCGACGGACACTCGCCGCACGTGATTGAGTCGTCGCTCAACCCGAAAGGCAAGCGTTCGCCTTCCATGTCGTCTATCGTCGCATCTAACCCGCTTTCGGCTCGTCCTGGCTACTCCTCTTTCCACTCGCGTCCTCGATCGCCTTTAAAAAGAGGAAAGAATGTGGAATGTCGGCTACGATCAGGTTGCAGTAAACCGTCAGGGCGCGCGAAAGATGAAATCGTGCGAAACGGTTGCTCGTGCTAACGCGTCCCACGTCCAAGTGCTTAGATACCACCTAACCATACCAATGCGAATCTCGTTTTAATCGGATCATCTATCGCGTCTGGATAGAGGAAAAAAGATGGAAAAAATCGCAACTATTAAGTTCTCGTTGATAATCTCGTCGGATCGGGCAGATGGAAGGTGAAATGTTCGAAACGTTTTCTAGTCCACGTCGAAATACTTAGGTAGCACCTAACGATAGCAATAATAACTTAGTTTCGATCGTGTCATCTGTCGCGTCTAGATAGAGGAAAAAAGATGGAGAATCGCTATTGTTACGCTCGTGTCGATAATCCCATCACATCGGGCAGACGGAAGACAAATTGGTGCGAAACGGTTTCTCGTTCGCGTGGTCTCGTCTACGTCCAAGTGCTTAGGTATCACCGAACGGCACCGATGATAATCTCGTTTCAATCGGGGTATCATAACGCGAGCGTAAAGTCGCACCGCGTCCGATATGGCTTCCACGCCGTTATAACCGACGGTCAAAGCTAAGAATAGAGAGGGAGGGGGTGGAGAAAGAGAAAAAGAAAGAGAAGAAGAAGGAGAAAGAGAGATAGTAGGAAGACCGCAGCTCCGTTAAAGGCGTAACCTGGAATCTTTTCGTTCTCTCGTCGGTTATGCGACGTCACGCGTATCATCCGAATAGAAAAAGAGTTCCGAGCTATTCTCGGTTAGGACCGAAGGAAAAAAGGAGTGTGCGAGAGAATCGCCAACGGAGTCTAACGAACGATTCTTTCAATATGATAATTCGATCCTTTAGCCTCCGACGGAGGAACGGCGACGCCGATGGCGTCTCTTGTTCCACCTACCGGCATTAGTATTCCTCTTTCGGTCGGTATCGTACGTATCGTACGTAAGGAGGATATCGCGTCGGAGACGACGCAGTATATTCCAGTTCGGATTACCAGGATGTTACGCGCTCGTCCTATCGATTCTCTTGCACCAGTAGTTGCGCGAGATAACGGCGAATCCGAATTTCTAATCTTGTGCTCCCCGCTGATCGTAACGCCGTCCGATTCGTAAAATTGTATGATATTCGGTCGCGTGGTTTAATGCGGTAATTCCCCTTTATATCCTGCTCGCAGAGAACGCACGTACCGTTTTTCCTTCTCTTCTCTCTCATTCTCCCTCCCAATATTCTTTTCTCTATTTCTTTGCTTCTTTCGCTCGTTGTCGTCGTCGTCGTCGTCGTCGACGTCATTTCCTCCCACTTCCACCTCCACCTCCACCTCCACCTCCCATGGAAAAGGAAAAGCTTCAGCATGCTCCTACGCGTGCCAACAATTTTCAGTGTGCGAGATCGATCGGCAACGATGGATTTTTCCATCGTTTTCCTTCCTTACTCCCTTCCTCCTCCCCTCCTCCTCCTCCTCCTCCTCCTCCTTCTCTGCTGCGTTGCTTTTGCGAATTTTATCGCTTAACGCACGCAAGTCGGACGAGATTTTGGACGTTGCGTCGTTGCCTACTGCAACGAGATTGCCACGCTCGAGGGCTTTCGCCGTTCCTCGAGCTGTGAATAGCTTCGAATGCCCGTAGAATCGTCCTGACAGCTCTTCACGCTTCCTACCATCGAAAATCGCCGATGGTTCGATGGTAGCCGAGAGCGACGCGAACATCGAACAAAAATGCGCTTGATTTCACTTGCGAAATCCGCGGCTCGTTGTGCTTGAATAAACGTCGCTTCTCTCTCTTTTTATTCTTTTTGTTTCTTTTTCCCTTTTTTCTTTTTTCGTTCGGGGAATCGACATCTTTGCCGCTTTCGCGCGCGCTCTCTCGCTTCGACGATCTCGTCGGCTTGCGCTCGATTCCTCGAACGGCCGGCTTGGGATTTCTCAACTCGATAGGCCGCCTCGATGTTTTCTCGTCGTCGTTCGCCCGAGAAACCTCACCTTTCATCGATACCTTGGATGGCTTGATCGAGGCAAAACCTTTCCCTTTCGTAATTTTAGGTGCTCAAGATCCGGACAGGCCTTTCCTGGTCGTACGTACGGACCCAGCGGCTGTGAAACGTGTTAGAAGGCGAGCGGTCGAATGCAGCGGCGCGATAAAGGGTCAGTGCTGTAAGCAGAGGTTCTACGTGAGCTTCTCGCAGCTCGGATGGGACGACTGGATAATCGCTCCTCAGGGGTAAGAGAATCCTTCCTACGTCCGGATTCGACTGTCGAGAGAGACACAGAGGAGAACGAGTAGCGAGAGCATGAGAGAAGGAGGGGAAAAATGAAAAGAACGCGTTTAATTTTAAGGAAAGGAAACGACGGTGGTGAGGAGTGAATATATTAATGTGTACTTTACAAAACGATAATAATTTAATACTGCACGCAACAACAATTGCACTGACAATTGCAATGAATTAGGAATTAAATAATTCGCGACGTACATACGTATGTACAGCGTTTACATTTACATGTACAATTATAAATTACGAGATACACTCGCACGTAGTCGCAATACTAGTCTGTTTTCAATAGAGACTCGTTTTATGGATTTACGACGATGCAAGTATCGAATTTTTGCTCTTAACACGAACGTTAAGCCGTTCGAAGCCGGAAAATATCGAGTTCCTCTTTGAATTCGAATTCATCTTCTTCGAATCATCGAATTCGCGCATACTTTGTGTAACTTTCTCGCGATTACTCACGTTTCCTATAAAAGAGTAAAATAAAATCGTAGAATCGCATACGTAGGTCGACGAAAAGTATCGACGATCGATAATGGATATCCGGCGATCGTTTGGACGTCGAACCGCGCCGGTATTTCCGCGTCTTCTTACATTCGCGTAGACGAATGTAGTCATTCGTACGGCATCTGGTGAAACCGGCGTGTTTCCTCCAAGTGCAACGGCCCTAAGCCCTTAACTTACAAGCAATTGTCACAAACGCGATTCCCCGCGACGTGGAAACGAAGAAACGAGGAGACGCGCTAAGACCAATGTGAATTTCCTGTCTACGCGTCGCGTAGATTTCGAAAGAGAAATTTCGAAATTTGCACAAATTTAACGCGATTTTACGGGATCGCGATAGAACATTTTTCAAAAATCTCGATTGCTCGTCGAGGAAAAATTCGTATAGCGTCTCGCCATTGCAGTTCTTTACTACTTCGGCGTCCGGTCGCCGCCAGCATAGTCCGTCACTACTGTCCACATCACGATCGCGCCGTCGATTATCTTACTTCTACTTTATTCGTTGCATCGTCGATATGAACGTTCGTCAAGTGAAATATCTCGAAGCGTTCCATCATTTAATCGATCTAGATACTTTAAAAATTCGTAAGAATTCGAACGGATATCAACAGAAAAATTTCTTAGATTGCATCGATATTTCTTCGACCGTTAAAGCGTCTACGCGTATATTTTCCCTCGATGACGAGTCTCGAGTTTCTATCGATTGTTCGTCGAAGAGACGCGGTTAGTCGGACCAAGATTCGAACAGAGGTAAATTTTAATTCGTCGCTCCGTCCAAAAATAAATCGCCGGCGTAGAGAAACACGCCGGACGGTGTAAGAGCACAGCCCCTGATAGAACGAGAGGGAAATGATTAATCCGGGCGTGAGACGAGCGATAGAGGAGCCACTTAGAGCGCGTATCGATCGGCAGCTAGGGTTACGACCCATGGTCGTTGTTGCATTACTTTGCACGCGGATATCGAAATGCAATCGATGAATTGTACGACAGTTTCGTAAGAACGCGTGGCGCTCTCTCTCTCGTAAGCGCGTTTCATCCATCGTTCACTCATCGCTAAGAGAATTTACAATATCTGTAGCAATACAAAGACGATTTATCGATACGCTTTGTGTCTCGTAATTTCGCGAAGAAAAAAATAATTAAAATAATCAAGAAATTCGTAGAGAATCGAAAACAATTTGACAAAAAAATAATTCGACGTCGAAAACGACAAGTTAAACGATAAGTTGCTTACGCGTCGTATCATAGAATTATACAATCAACGACATTTCAAAAACATTCCGCTTTCTAAAAGGTTATTCGGAATTCGGAGATTCGTGAAAAAAATTGCACGAAAAAAGGTCGAATCACGAGGACGATAAAACGAAAGGCATTTCTCCCTCTGCGCAGGTACTACGCGAATTACTGCAGGGGCGATTGCGCGGCTGGACACAGAACGCCGGACACCTTTCTGAATTACTACACCCACGTGATCGAGGAATACCGGAAGATGGACCGACTGGCGGGTATGCAGCCGTGCTGCGCGCCCCTCAAATTCTCGCCGATGTCGCTCATCTACTACGGCCCCGACTCCAACATCATCAAGAGGGACTTGCCGAAGATGGTGGTGGACGAATGCGGCTGCCCTTAAGCGATCGGTCGAAAGACGCGCCCGATCGACCGGCGAGATCGAAAGAAGGAGTCTTTACCGACGCTGCGAAAAAACTAGGAGAGACGAGGATGTAGATGAGGAGAGAGAAGGAAGGACGGAGAGAAAGAGACAAAGTATTCGAAAGAAAGAGACGGAAAGAACGACTTTAAATCGAAATAATGAAAAATAAACTCGACTTTCGCCCGTCCTTCTTTTTCTTTCTGTTTCTTTTTCTCTTCGAGTCTCTTGCACCTTCTCGCTCTCTCTCTCTCTCTCCCTCTCTCTTTTCATTCGAGTCCGATTGTTCACTCGAC
>JAITYT010000941.1:1054868-1076141 GCA_025433975.1 Liostenogaster flavolineata | reverse complement strand
GAGAGAGAGAGAGAGAGAGAGAGAGAAGAAGAAGAAACGAAGAACAAGGGCAAATAAAATAATAAAAAAGAAAAATAAGGGAAAGAACGTTAACACAAATCCTTCTTTTTCTTCGTTTCAGCATTTTATGACGACTATATTTGAACGAACATCGTCGCGTTTTCCATTTTCAATATTTTTTTTCCTTTTACCAAAAGAAACGAATCCATGCCAACGCTCGACTTCCCTTCCCTTGTTTTCCCCGTTGCAATTCCAATCACGAGATTCTCCCCCGTACGTACGCGAATATTTACGTGTCGGCCGATACGCGCGTTTCGAAGGGCGCGACACCGAGACGAAAATTTCCTATCCTTTCCCTTTCGTTCGGTTTCCCTTTTGCCACCCCTGTCCTTCGTCCCTCCGGCCCCTAATTCGAGAGGAGCAGCGACACGCTCGTCCGATTTGTCGTTGCTGTTCGCATGCGTCGTACGACGCGCGTTACACGATACGCCCGAGGCCGTACCATGACCGACTGTATCCACTTAACGCGTCGTTGCGGTTCGGCTTACGTTGTCGAAGACCTCGGCGACGGACGGCGAGAAAATGGGGAAAAAAAAGAAGGAAAGAAGGAAGGAAGAAGACGCAAGAACGAGAGAAACGGAGGAGAAAGAGGACGCACGAGCGTGCGTGTGCGCGTGAATGAAGAAAATTCAGCGACGAATACGAGCAAAATACGAGATAAATCGTGAAAGAAATACGATTCGTCGCCTCGCGCGACGTTCTTAACGCGATCAAAGGAGGGAAAGAAAAAGAAATAAAGATAAAAGAAAGCGTATATCGTCCCTCGAGAATTCGAGGAGCTCCTCGATCGTAACGTTTGAAAAATCGCTCTTGCTACGATTCGTCGCTGAATACAAATGTCTGCGAAACGAAATGCGAATGCGAATCGTTGCTGTAACGTTCCTCGACCATAATATTCCTCCTTTTACTCCCCACCCCCTCCTCCTCCTCCTCCGGATTTTGTCGATCCTCCGCGTCGCGCCCTTGCGCGTCCGAAGCCACGGCGTTTCTCGTTGCTCGCTTCGAGATTAGAAGAGTGCCAGGAAGCGAGGGAAGAGCGAAGGAAAAGGACGCGTACGTCCTTTCGTGCTCATCCGAAAAGGGATGAATTAGGAACGAGCAACGAGGTAGCGGAAATCTGTCGTCGCGTTCGAATCGTTTCTAAAGGCCGAGGGGACGGGGAAGAAGAATGGAACGAATCGAGAGAAGCGATACCAGAGGTGGAAATGAAAAGGCGAAAACGTTAGGAGAACGAACGGGAAGGAGTGACGCGCGAAGGCGCAAAGAAGCCAGACCGAAGGTATCGGAGACGACCAAAAAAAGAAAAAAAGAGACGAAGGAAAGCCGATGTATTCGCGTGTTTTGCGTGCGGTGTCTTGCCGCGTACCCTCTCGTACTCCCCCTCAAAGCCCGAAACCCAAAGCTGCCGAAGATCAGTACCCAAAGCCTATCGTCCAGCAACGGCCACCTCCCCTCCTCGGCACGTTTTCACTCGGAAACTCGTGCGTACTTTAAGTTTAAGTGCGCGCTTACGATTTGACGTCCACACTCTACGCTAAAGAACTTAGAACTAAAAAGAAAAAAAAGAGAAGGAAAGAGGACGGATAAAAGGGATTATTATTATTGATACGAACGATAACAATAATAATAATAATAATAATGGCGATGATAACGATAATGATAATGATATTGATAATGATAATATTAATGATAATAATGATAATAACGATAACAATAATATTAATATTGATATCTTATCGGCATCCTTCGAAGTACCGTTTCTTCTGCCGACTGTTTTCTTATTCTCGATCGTTCATAACACTACGCTGTAATATATCTCATGTAATAAATGTAACTTGTTTATTTAGCCTTGGCATTTTGACACCAACGACACCATTCGTTCGTTTGGAATAATCGCGTCGTTCGCGACGACGCAAGCGACCGTTCGAATCGTCGAGTCGTAGCGGAAGGAAAAAAGCAAAATGAGAAGATATCTAAGCGACTTGTGAAAGCAAGCGAAACCTGGGGGAGAGAAGAGATCGATCCGCTAGTTCGATCATCGTTCGACTCGTGCAAGTAGAACGATAGTACGGTACAGCCAGACCATCGCGGCTCTACTTTCAAGTCTGACTGCGCGAAATAACTAGTAATATTTTTTGCGACTAGCGATCGTATCGAGCGAAGTAACTAAAAAGAGAAAATGTCGAATAGAAATAGACGGAAAGGGAGCGATAGCAGTGGAACGACAGTACGGCGTAGTCAGACCGAGACGGCTCTGTTTTTAGGTCTCGCTACTGAAAGAAATACGATGAACTTCCTCGCGACTCGCGATCGTACGCGAGGAAAGATCTAAAACGAAAGGAAGTTTACGCGATCTAGACGAAAGATCGATCCGAAAATTCGATCGTCAGTGCGACACGCGTCAACGACGCGACGGTGGCTCGATTCCAGCCAGACCGAGACGGCCCTGCTTTTAGGTCTCGCTACTAGAAGGGGTTAGTAACCTCCCTCGTGGCTAGCGATCGTACGCTCTATAGCAACGTAACACCGTATAAAACGTATCGACCTAGGTCCCCCTTGTTCCTAGGATAAAGGCGCGTCTACTAATCGGCTTCGGGTGTCACGGCGTGTAAGTTGCGTCGCGTCGCGTCGCTTACGAATCACGTGACTCGCGGAAGACGCCTCGTAAGTTAAGTCGCCTCTCTCCTGAGTTATTCGATCTGCGAGTGCACCGTGATTTTCGCCTCGGCTCTCTCCAGCCCCTCCTCGCCCTCCTCGCCCTCTTCCGCTTCTCCTCGACCCCTGCGACTTCGCCTTTTCCTTCTTGCGTCCACATGGCGACATACGTGTACGTAGGTACGTACGTACACGCGTAATCCGAGACCAACCGGGGAAGACCCGTAACACGGTCGGTAAATCAGTACGTTAGGTCGATTTCTGCGTGGGAGGAGGAAACGGTGGTGGTGGTGGCGGCGGTGATAGTAGTGGTGCAAAAGAAGGTGCCCAAGGAAGAAGATACGAGTACGAGCACGAGTACGAGTCTTTTTGGAGGCATCGATCGTTTTCTTCCCACGACTGTCCCTTTCCCTATTCTCTTCTTTTCTCTTTCTTTTTTTTTGGATATTAGAAATAATTGGAAATGATTGAAAAATATAATGATTTATTGTATTATTTTTAATTTCGTACTTTGGACTCTTGTACGAAGATCGCGAAGATATTTTGTTTTTTGACCTTTCTCTACGATGTAGAAAAGGCAAGTTCTCCGTTTTTTTGTTCAGTTTTCAACGTTTAGCTATGATTCCTGTGGATTATCCTCTTTTTTTTTGCTTGGTAATGTACGCCTTTGAGACAGTTTTGAAATTCGTTTTTTATCATGCGTTTTGTCCCGCTGTTTTCCTGCTGCACGAAACTAACGAGTGAAATTTAGCAATGATTAAGCATGCATTAACTATCGAGACCCTCGTTCGTGTCAACTAAAACTAAATACGTTTAAGATCAGAAGAACTGCAGAAGGGCAGATTTTTAAATTCGAAACACCGAACAAGTTCAAGAAGCACATCGAACGTTCCAATGTCAAAATTGACTCGTTGGATTTTCCAAAAATAACGAAGAAAGCAAAGTCCAATCGCGAGCGTATCGACAATCGGCCGATTTCGAGCCTGTTTTCGTAGCTGCTGCTTTCTAACGGTGAATCCTACAACCACCCGCCATCGAAATCCCCGTGGTTCGTACAAGTGGTTACCTCGATGCTTTCTGCGACTTGTTCGACACGTCGAACGGTGATTTGATTCCAGAAAGTAGAATTAAAAATGACGAATACTTTGACGACGAACCATTCAGCAATGCGCGTATCCTGTGAGTTTGTGAAAAACGAATGGGAAAAAGGAAAATGCGTCCGAGATTTCTCACTCTTTTACATCCTTGTTCGAATAAATGACTCGAAGTTACATTTAACAACGACACTTTTAACGTGTATCGAAGCGAGCTACGAATTATCTTTTCGATTCTACGCGCGGTAAAGATTATAAAACAATTTAACGCAACGCGTTTTAAATCGTCGTTACCTAAATTAATAAACGTCGAATCGATAAAATTCTATAGAATTAAATTTTTGGAATTTGTCGCGACGATGACGACGAATCGAAATCAATGACGTATCCGCTTCGTTCGTCGTGAAAATATTCTTCGAGGTAGATGCCTGGATTACCGACGATGGGATGAATTTCGAAACACGTTGGCAGAGCGTCAATCGAGAACGAACGTCGATCGTTCCTCCTGGAAAAAAGAAGTTATCGTTCCGTAGGTCTTCGTCTTCGTTTACGTTGTCATCGTCGTTCTCCTCGTCTTCTACGGTTTTGCGAGGAGAGTTTTCTTGGCCGTGCTCGCGGATCGCGAGAACTTTGGCCGTCTATATTATGTAAGTGGATTAGGTCAGGAAACTTATACGTTTATGGCCGAATGCTGCGCTTCGCCTCGTTGAAGTTCGCCGGCAACTAACTAGCTTTTCATGCGACTTCAAGAATTAAGCCGGAAGTCGTTTGACGTTGTCAATATTATTTTCTCAAGAAAAGCTTCTTCCATCTATCCTGAAAAAAGCTCTCCTGATTGTTCTTACAAAGTTATCTTTGAAGAGAATCGTGAAACACGTTTTTGTCGTTTCGTACGAACAACAGCGATAAAAAAATCCGAACATTCACAACGATGATGACAATTATAATTTTATTCGTCTGTAGCGAGATACAATCGTTAAACGAGACAAAAAGATTCGATTTTGAAAATTAACAGAATCCTTCTGAGAGACGATCAATGATCTATAGGTAATATCGATTTAAAATCTACGTTGAAGAAATATTCGATGATTTCGTCAACTTTTTCGAGCGCATGATCGATTACATAAAACAATTTCGCTTTCATCCTACCCGTTCCTTTCCTCGATGAAGATACAGCGACGAGAAAAGTAAGTATGTATCTTTACATCGTAACAAGACTTTATTCTAATCGTAAGTATGTCGTCGTATTTGCAATTGCAAATTAATTAATTAATACAATCTAGCGCAAAATACAATTCGTGAAAATTGAGTTCTTATATCGAGTAATTAACATGGTCGATATGGTGATCACGATCGTTTATCGATACGAAGTGGAAGCCTGCCGACTTAGAGGCTCAGGTATTGTTTAAAAATGAACGTGCGGATAGTGAGAGATATAAAATGTATTATAAATACGTAGGTAAAAGTTTGGACCATGAATTGTTAAGAAAGACAATAAGTCGAGGACGTTTTGTCAGAGTTCGGTGATACCTTCGTTAATGCTAAACTAAATGTCACTCGATGTTAGACCGAATCTGGCAAGAATCAGTTCGACACCTATACGAATCCATAAAACTGTGGAAGTCGTCCAGAACGTCGATGACGTTCGCGATTTCTAACGCTTGCCGCTACCTACACCAACTGCAGACCTTTCCGATATCGTTTGGTCAACCTCGAACTCCTCGGTCTCCGTACATCTAAAATTTCATTCAACATTAACGACTGTATTCGCCTTCATTAATCTCGATGGAGCAGAGTCTGATCAACTTTAATAAGGTTACATAATAATTAAATATTTTTATATCGTCTTGCGATCACTTGGGGAAAAGGATTCTACGGCCTTGATCGCATAATACGTCTTCGTAGCATCTATAGGATTAAAACCAGAACGATCGAACCTTCGTTGCGACGACTCGCCATCGCCACACTCGCCATTGTCTTGATCGCCGTCGACATCATCCGATCGATCGTCACGCGTTTCTAACGATCCACGCTAGGCAAGTCCACCCTTTTTCTCTTGTAATTCGTCTTCGAAAGCGAGAAATCTTTTGGCGCTAGGACGGGCAAGGAAGAGCCCAACTTCGAGTCGGACATCAGGAGTCCCTTTTGCTCCAGCCTTCGTATGTACGTCGTGTTCGGTATCACGGAGACGGGACCGAAATAGCAGAGCTCTCGAGATTTGATCGTTTGCTGTGCCATCGCTGGCTTCCCCAAGCGGCGAACTTCCTCTTTTTCTCCATTCGGTGGCTCGGACGTCGTCGTTGCTTCGTCGATCGTCGACCTAGCGTGCTTCAAGAGCGTCATCTTCCACCTTAAAAGACGACATCTTTCTAATTTGCACGAATAAAATTAACCTCAACGAACATCGAATCAGCCAATAGAATCTTGAAAGACCTATCGATCTATCGGGCAAGAAAATAATTTCGACTTTCTAACACGAAATCATATCTCAATTTTTCATGCAAAGGACGAACTTCAATCGAATAAATAAACAGAAACCATTTAAAAAAAAGACGTAATGCCATCAGTTCGTCAAAAATTGCAATTACTTTCTCGCCAGCGTAGTTGAACGCTTATCGACAAAAGAGCGTTGTGAAACTTTTTAAAGTGTGATTTTAAAGATGATTTAAAGTCGACGACATTGCCGATCGAAGGATTCGAGCACCGATGTCTCGATCGCGATTAAATCGAACCTCGGCATTGGCATCACCTTCCAGTGCTGCTGCGCGTGACCCTGGTCAATGGCGGAGGCATCGACGACTCGCTCGACAGGACGTTGATCGTGCGAGTCTCGGCCCTCCTGGTCGACAGGGGATTCGCCGCTTCCTCCATGGCCACGTAACGCTGCAGCTCGTTGAGGAATCGCTCGGCGAAGCCGTCTTGCGTGAACAGGGGGTGCTGCAGCAACGCGGAGCACCTGGGCCTGTATTCGGGGTCCATGCGCAGGCACTGCGACAGGAAGTCGACCGCGGCCGGATTCCAGGATGGGAATATGGCGCGCAGAGCGTACGGCTTGCAGTGTGCCTTCATCGCCATCTCGTCGACGCTGACGCGTCTTAAGATCCTATCGACGCTGCCACTGTTGATCATCGTTTGGTGCTTGCAGCAGAGCTTCCCTGCAATCGTTAACGAGCATCGTTCATTCACCGACTACGAATTTTGCCAAGCAGAGGCTGGCTTTGATCTTTTCGAGCCTCCTCTTGGCCACGATACGACGCGGACGATGAATATTCAAAGACTCTCCTCCGGATCTATCGATAGCGCTGATCGTAGGATGTGAAAGAAAATTCAAAGATAAAGAATACGAGACAAGAAGAGCACGGAGTTCGTGCCTTTCATCAGCCAAGAGAACTTTTAATCATGGTGCGGTAAAGTCGATAGAGAATTCGCAAACGATTTTTATAAATTATAGCAGGCGAGGTGGACTTCAATGATGACAAATAGGGCACATAGGTACCGTGGGAAACGTACGTAACCGATCGAAATCTCGGCGGAGTACCTCGATATCGTTACGTATTAATTTCACGTACGGTTCGTAATAATGCAACCGGCAACATCGATTACCAATTACCGTCGACTATAACCAACAGGAATCGTATCTCTTCGTCAATTTTTTATCGTTTCTTTGTGGAATTATAACACGGCGCGGTGGTACCTGCAAATAATATATCCTAGGAGATATCGAAAGATAGAGCGAGTTGGTATAAGCGATATCAAGTAGTACCAGTACGCGAAAGCAAATCTTTAAATATCGCACGGTTGACATAACTTCGTAAAGTAACGCGTAAACATAACGCGTTTAACCTTTAGATAGAGATAACCCAAAAATTTCTTAATGACAAAAATATCGATCGTATCCGCGCACAAAAGACATTTTAATTAGTTAATTTTAATCAGCTACGCATTCGATATTAAATTTAAAAAAACGGTACTACTGAAATTATAAAGCATTTCAATCTTACGAAACACGTTTCGATCGACGCCCATAAATAACAGCTCTATCCACGAAGCAAGACGCGCTCGAACGAACCCCATAGACGCTAACCAGTTGACGGAGACTTCAACTAGCGAAAACCATGAAGAAAGAAATACAGTAGAAAGAAATTCAACGATCGATCGTCACGAGAGCCCGCAGAAAACCTTTGTCTCTATCGGATACGTCGATCGTCGATCAGTGGATACTCACCGAGCACCTTGGTGATCCTGTGGAGCTGATCGACGTCACTGTCACCGGGAAAGAGCGGATCGCCCGTCATCATTTCGGCGAAGAGGCAGCCAACCGCCCAGACGTCGACTGGCCTGCCGTATCGTGAATCACCGACGAGAAGTTCCGGTGCCCGGTACCATCTCGTTGCCACGTAGTCGGTGCAAGACTCGTTCGGTGCGACGACCAAGCGCGCGAAACCAAAGTCGCAGAGCTTTATCACGCCGTTCACGGAAATGAGAATATTTTCCGGCTTGACGTCCCGGTGCATGATCTGCCGATGGACGAGTACAATCTCAAAAATCTCCCCGCGATGTTCGTCAGCCCCCAACCTCGATTCCAAGTCTGAATTCCGAACTTCGAGGCCAAGTTTAAACCCCAAATCTCAAACCAAAGTCTAAACTTCAAACCTTAAGGCAAAGTTTAAATTCCAGATCTTAAGGCTACGTTTAAATTTTAAATCTCAAGCCCAAGTATAAACTTCAAACCTGAAACCCGAGTTTAAACCCTAAGCCTAGCCTTTAACCTCCAAATCCAAGCCTCGGACCCCTAAATTCCCTGAACACCGTTAAAAAGAAGAAAATGATTTTTTTCTTTTTTGTGTACTTCTTTCAGTCTTCTCTCCCTCTCTCTCGAATTCACCAATTCTCTCTCCTTCCTCACCTTTCTCCCATTCGTCGGCGTTCCCTCATATTGAGCAATCGCTTCAACAAACCGGTCGATAACCTCCTTTTTCACGGATTCGCGGATATCTCGATTCGATAGGATAGACCGTGTACCACGAAAAAAAGTAAATATCTTCTGCGGTTTACGACGCGCGTACGATCGATCAACGATGCTTACAACGCGGTGGTTCCTTTTGCGACATTGACATTTGCACTTATAACGACAGGAGAGATAACATGGAAGTATAGACGAACGTATAAAACGCGTACGTATGCAGGGACGAGAGGGGGAAGTCGTTGAAACGAACAGAAACGAGTATTGTTTACGATTTCACGCTTGGAAAACGATGATCGAATTGTTTAAGATTTTATGCTTGAAAGACGATAATCGGTCAAACTTGAAAAAAATGAAATTTACCATAAGGTGCGATGAATAAAGGATTTTTCTGTTGTAACAAATTTTGATAAAAAAAGTCATGTATTTATAAAATCCGTAGAGCTGGCAAGCTACGAAATAATTAATCTTCGAAGGTTGGATTTTACGAAGGATCGCCGTGGGCGCCATTATCGGCGTACATCGGCGTCACGCGATCCACGATTCGTATAAGTAGTGCGCTCGTAATAAAACGTCTCTTCTACGATCGTATTTTAGTCGGGTCGACAACTTTCCTTCGTCTTCGTTTTCGTCGGCCAACGATTTGCCGAAACGACGCCGCGAAGAAAATCAATTGGACGTCGTAGCGCTCTCGCGATGCACGAAAGAAATGCAAACGAGGAGGAAGAGGAAGAGGAGAAGGAGAAGGAGGACGAAGAACGACGATACAGGAAGGACTGAGGAAGCCACTCGTGCGCGACGTTTCTTTTTTCTTCCGTCGTGGAAAGGCCTCGTCGTATCACGGTGCCCTCGTTTACTACGGCTACGGGTCGTTCGTTAAAAATACGCGGAAGAGGAAGAGAGACGGAAGAATGAAATGAATGGGCGAGAAAGCGAGAAAGCGAGAGAGAGAGAGAGAGATGCTTGTTAAATTATCATAACTCCGTAATTCGATTATTTCTTCAAAGATTATTACACGAAATAATAAAATTAAAAAGAATTAATTAAAAACGTATACATATATAAATTATATATTATCATATATTATATAATAATAATATAAATAAAAATCAATGTCGATGTACGAATAAGTAATTAAAGAAACGTGTTAAATCCCGCGTGTTCTCGAATTGTCGAGCTGTAACCTTGAACTTATTACCTAAGCTAATGTAACTTTCCACTTATCCAATTATATAGGAATTTTCCCCGATACAAATTATTCTTGATGCAAAACTTTTAAATATTTCTGTTAAAATGTTGCATCCAAAGGAGTAGTTAAGTATTTAAAGGAGTCAATTAACGTATCGTTTCGGTAATTGGTAAGAGGGAAACGGAAAAGAGAAATTTAATTGAGGGGGAGAGAGACGAAGCATTGCAGGGTGGCGGCGCTTTCCCCTATGCGTTTCGCTAATTCGTGCGACCTTGAAATTTAATCGTAACGGCCATTAGCGCATCGAACAAGGACGCGACGCTCGTAGTTACTCCTTTGAAAGTTGACATATCCCTTTTTACGCGTTAATTGCGAACCCCAGTCACGATTCTTAAAACGAGAGAAAATAGAAGACGAGTAAGACAAGGAAAAGCAAGATCGATGTGGCGACTTAATGCGCTCTATCGAGATATACGGAGCACTGACGTATCCTCAAATCGAAATTCCTTGGTATAAAAGCGAGGAACGAAGAAGACCGAAATACTTCGACCAGTCTTACTTACGTGATTAATGTGACAAAAGTTCAGGCCTCGAAGTATCTGAAAAATGTAACGTTTGGAGACCTCCCATCCCAGTCCTCTTCCACCCATCTGTTCCAATTCGTCGAGAACGGTATGATCCATGTACTCAAAGACGAGATAAAAACGTCTCCGACTACGAAATACTTCGATCATGTTCACCAGGTTCTCGTGTCGTAGCTTCTGCGCAAAAAAAAAAAGATAAACATTACAATGTGTTACAAGTGTAGGATTATAACTTTTCTCGAAATGTTTAGGGGAAAAAAATCGAAAACGTTGAGCGAGCCGGATTAGTTGTCTTCTTTTTTTTGGAAAACTTTTCGATGTTCGAGACGAAGATGAGCTTGATCGAGAACCTAAAGAAATTCTATCAAGAATTCGATTTTTCAAGATTTCATTCGAGATTTTTATAAAGCCTTTTCATGCGCCAAGAAATTCAACGACTCTCACGAACACGTCGCTTCTTATGAATAAATACTGATTTCAATGGCGCACGGAAAAGCTGTCTCGTAAAGTCCTACCTTGAGCATCCTTATCTCGCGATAGGCCAGTTTACGGATCTGTGCGTCCTCCTCGGTCTCGAAGAACTTCTTTATCGCCACCACTTGTCCGGTCTCTCGGTGTCTGCACTTCATAACGATGCCATAACTTCCCTCCCCGACCACCACGAGATTCTCGTACTTATCCATGATAACTGTTGATTCGGCCAGCTTCGATTCATCTGCCGCCGTCGACGCGATTCGAGCGGCTGACACGCATCGTGTTCTTTTTCTGCAACATGAAAGGAGTGCGTTAAAAGACAAGATATTTATACGTTGGATCGTTGAGAATGATCGAGGCTCGCGAGAAACGAAGAATTCGCAATTTAAGATAAATCTATCTCTAAATAAATTTAGACTAATAATCGAATCATTCGAACTGATCGAACACGATGCCTGTCCTTCGTGCCCGCTGGACACGTCTCGAGTAAGCGAGGAATTTTATGACTTAAGTTCGTGATTCCGTAGCTTCGAGCTGATTATTTCTTTCCACAGCATACGCTTGTCGCTTTCGTGTAGAGTTAACACGAAACCTAAAATACACGTGGCAAAATAAGACGTAATTTTCGCCTTTCGTAACTCGAACCCTTGCGTTTACCCTGCTAAAGCAGCTAAGAATTGATTTTTATTCGTCTAACTTAACACGTGCGTTCACACCTATAGTTGCTGGTTACCACCACACTTATTCTCCTCTACTTCGAGCCCATCTGCAAAGAAAGAGATCAAAGGGCTCCTCCTCGACGTCGGAGGGAACCTACGACCTAAAGGTTCAAGAAAACGTCACGAAGACTCCCGAAAAAAATCATTCACCATCCCGAAATCCAACTACTTTCCCAAATGATAGAAAATCAAGACGTCAAATTAACCATAATTACGAAAAACTACACGAGGTTCGTCCGTAGATTCAGGACGTGTTTCGCCGTCTTCTCCCCTCGAAGAACAATCTCGATCGATCGCAGCAGCAACGAAGGAAAGCTCGGAAACCCATGGCTACTTCGACTCGAAGCTAAAGGATGTAGAGACGAATGCACTTTCGAAGACTTGCCTCTTCTTCTAGACCGATCTCTCTTTCTCTCTCCTTCTCTTCTTCTGACCACGCGCCTTTGGTCTAGTCGCAAGCGCGTCGATGGTCAAAGAGACGTTGCTCGAAGCCAAGTCGAAGAGCGATTCGAGGGCGCGAGTACACGATGTCCTCTTCGACGACGTTGACGGAAGGAATCGGCTCCTCCCACGACATCGAGCCTCGAGCAACGATGAGAACCGACTGGCTCTGTGGGACACCGTGCGAGCGAGTCTCTCTCATCGATGCTTATCGATCGGTCGCTCGGTAATTAGCAAGGGGATCCCTTGCTAACCCGTCGAACGATGCACCACCACCGAACCTCGCTGCGCCTCGACACGAGAAGAAGGACGACTAGGAGGATACTAATTGCCATTAGTAATTACAAATCGCGACGCTTCGTTCTTGGAACGAATCTTTCGAATTCCTCGTTGGATCATGCCAAGGGTCCTTCGGGAAATTTTCAGCTTTTTCACGAAGTTATTCTATACGTAGGAGTTTCAACGGCTAACTCACGATTCTCTCGACTTCTTTAGTTCCAACTGCCTGATTAATCCTAGCGTCAAACGACGGCAAATAGTAATCAATAACGTGGCGTTACCGATCGTTCGAAGCTCGACCAATTCCCCCCTGGTCGATTTTTGTCCTTATCTAATTTATCTA
The DNA here is from genome assembly GCA_025433975.1 of Liostenogaster flavolineata. Classification (NCBI taxonomy): domain Eukaryota; kingdom Metazoa; phylum Arthropoda; class Insecta; order Hymenoptera; family Vespidae; genus Liostenogaster; species Liostenogaster flavolineata. The sequence continues at coordinate 1,063,340 of JAITYT010000941.1, read as the reverse complement.
TAAACCGAAACATCGCGTTGCTAGAGGAAGAAATCGAAAAACTTCGATAGATACTTAAAGATGGAAGTCGTTAGTAGAAGCGAAAACTACCGAAAGTAAGACAGTCTCCTGAAACAATCGACAAGGCCATTCGATTCGATGAACTCGGACGACTTCTACGACTTTCTACAGGATCGGTGATTGCCTTTTCTCGCAAGAATCCTCGTCCAAGTGATCGGAAGAAGGTTGGCGAATTCCAGGATAAGTCTCGGTCGGTTCGAAAGCTTTGTACAGCGATGCAACGTTAAAAACGAGTTTAAATTCCGTCGTCGTCCATATTATTACGAATCCTCGAGATCCCCGACTACTTCCATTGCAAATTTATCGCTAGTTGCGCAACTTGCTTTCCTTTTTGCGCGGAGTTTGAATTGCCAAGTGACTTTGCACCTAAAGTTTTACTTTAGGTACAAAAGGCACCTTTTAGTTGCCTTTTGCAGGGATACTGCGGGTTTATTCTAACACCGCCGGTCTAGTCCACAGAGACGCGTTTCGATCAGGGATTGGAAGTCGAATCGAGAGTTGTCGATTCAAACGCCTTCTTAATAAATTCATAAAAGTTCAGTCGATCGCATAATTTACGACAACGAATGACGAATCAAGTGTACAACTGAAGTCTCTTCGTCTAGAGAACAGTCGAGTCGATAACGGTCAATTGGCCATAAGTCGCTCGTTGACTTAATGTCGCGTCTAGGACTAACTCTTAGAGATTACGTTCGCGCTTCGACTATAAATAAAACACAATTGGTTGGCGTTCGGAACGCCAACTACGAATTGCAAACGCGATCGAATCGTAAAACAGACCAGATCACGAGCGACGTTTCGATCGTGACAATTATTTACCCAACTTCGACATTCTTGTCGAAGACGTGGAAAGACACGCAGGATAGGCGAGGCATTGCGACGACACGAGATATCGCGTCGACGACGAAGGCGAAATAAACGCGACGTTGCAACGATCGATTGATCGATTTGAGATCAACAAACTCGCGAGACCGCGAAATCGACTCTATTCTTTCTAGAACGACTGCGATTGCTCGTCTCTCTTGTACCAAAATCGGTACGACGTCGTATGTATTTCATACATTTATCAGCATTTCGATGCTTTGACAACGAGTCCAAAACTTATCCAATTACATTTCAATCGACTAACCTAATCAATTAACTAACTGATCGGTTAGGTCACGTGGTACCGGCAGACGTCCGAAAGAGACTGGAGAGGCGACGAGTTTCAGGATACGATCCAAGTGTATCGGCGGCTCGAAACTGGCTCGATGATTGGTATCCTCGATCAGGCGATGCTTTCTTGCACTTCCTTCGCGATTACTTGCATTTCGATCGACGTTATCATTTCGCTTTGCTTTACCGTGCGAGAGGCAGGATGCGCACGACGAAATTATCAGTGGCTGGTTCCACGAGTGTGCTCGGTTCTACGATCGACGACGCACTGGCTGTGGCGTCCTTTCGATAAGTCACCTAAGGCTCGACTAATAACAGCAAGAAGAAACGTTGTAGTTCGACGAAACGACGTTGTTGTCATTTCGACGATAACCTAGGTCGTCGAAATTCCAAGCGTCTGTTCCCACGGTGGGTCGTCCTTTTAAAACAGAACAACAAGTTTCGTCATACTTACACGCACACTGACGCGTATATGCGGATAAAACACGTTCGTAGATCGTGTTAAATCACGATCACTCTCGATGATTTATGGAAAGTATAAAATTCTATCGTTTAAGAAACGAGACGCGCTTGATCCTTTTGCTATCGTAGAACGTTCTCCGCGTCGTTAGTTACAAATGGGGTTAAAAGAGGACCAGATCAAGTAAAGAAGTCTCGGAGAGGCTCCTTGAGTTCATGCGAGAAAAAGAAACTCACCGATTGGTTGAATTATAATCGAAGACTTCATATCTGAATCGATAAAAGAAAGAGTAGATGCGTACAAAGCCATTCGTGGCATTGAACATTATTTCGAAGAGTAATTACAATTTTTTTCCCTTCGATTGTTATCCAACGACGTCTAATCAAGAAGATTTTTGTGAATCCCAATTCTTCGTATTTAATAATTTATGCAATGGTGAGTTAAATACTCCTCCTGTATCAAAAGCAACTGTTAATGTACCAAGCAAACTTTTCACGTATATCCGCGTTAACTCGCGGACAAAAATGGCGAAACGAGTTTGACGAATTAACGCGTCACGCGAATCGTATCGAGCAACGCGCTCGAATGGGTCTCTCGATCGATCGATTACTCGGTTAACAGGTTAAATACACAAGCGTGTTTTATTCGTGTCACGCGCTTCGTTACATTTTTCTCGTTTTATCGCTGCGACGCATCCAAGGGACAAAATAACAGTCGATTCAGCAATGTACTACCGATCGACTCCGCATCGAAATAGTTACGACGCGTTGCTGAAGTTCGGCGAACACTGGAGACCTCCACGGCCCAACGACCGAATAAAACGTCATCGATGATGAAAACAGCGATCAAAGGGCCACCGGTCGATCGACGTAATCGTTCTGCTTCACGAACGATGCGAGAAACGTCACGACAACGATGACGATCCAAGCAATCATTCCAGGCTGCATCGAAGCATCGGCGATGCGTCATGCACCCGGTCGGTGCGTTATCGTGCGGCGACCTTCTTTGCGGGGCATTTAGCGCGAATGTCTCGAGAGTGGCAGCGCTATTTCGAGACGCCGTGTCAAGGTTCCGGTTTAAATGTGACCGCCGACGTCTTTGACGTCTGCAACAGCGCCAGCAACCACCCAATAACGACAGTTGCAAAGACAATCGTCGAAGAGCAAGTCGTCGGGGCTTATTAACAGCCAGGAGAGTATCGACTTTTACTAATAAAGCGACACGTTATTGATCAGAGTCACGCAAAGACATGGAAATCGAATTGGACACGATCGAAAACCTTTAGATTTTTACTTTAGAAATTTACTTCGAATTCGACTGCCAGCGCATTCGATATCGAAGGTTCCTAAAACGATTGGTACGAGACCATTCGTCAGGCCCGATTAACAATGAGGAAAGAATTAATTTCGACTAGCGAAGCAACTCGTTTCTGATCAGAATCGCGGAAGATAAACGTCGATGTTAAATTCCACACGATCGAGACGAGGAAACGCGACTCGTTCGGAACCTTTTAGGTCGAAGGATCCTTGAAGAGGATCGTGCAGCGTCGTTTAATTCCCAGTGCAAAGGTGAAGATCGTTAAAGGCAAGGGGTTAAAGGGCGTATCGATACGTTAGGACGAGATTAGACGAGGCAAAGGCGGCAGGGAGATCGTCGTAATTTTATTAGAGGCTTGAAAATCGCGAGAACGATATTCGTGTTTAGGCGTCGTTTAACAGCGAGAGACACGCGTTTGTGTTTCGACGCGGCATCGGACTTGCGATTTGTATCAACGCGTCTACAAGCAGCCGATATAGCTCCGCGTTCTTTTAAAATTCGTAGTGCTACGCCATTCTCTAGGATTTTATCGTGCGCGAATTTATGATTATCGTGACTATCGGAGAACGTCCCGTCGCGTGACGAAATTTTGTGCGGTGCCGCTCCGTTCATTACGTAAGATTACTTTGTCGTTTCTTTAAAACGGAAACCACGAATATTAGCAGCTATTCTAAACGTCTCTTCGACTTCGATTTCTTACCTCTTTCTAATTCGTTTCTCATTTTATTACAATATAAGGAATTCCGCTTCGTTTAAATCTCGCGTAAAAACTATCGACTGCGAACTTAGTATTAAGAAGATCGTTAGGAGGTCGACCAGCTTTTAACCGATTTAAATCATGACTTCGTATATCTTCCTGGTCAATGACACGAAGAACAAGAGGAATCTCGAAACAAAAACGAACGAGAGAAGACGAAGCGATCGAAGTCACTTTCGTCGAGTTATCGAGCGCGTAGCTTCAATTTTTAGCTGAACGAGATCCTCCGGTCGATGGCAGAAGACACGGAAGAGGCAAGAAGAAGAGTAAGAATGTCTAACAAGTAAAGAGAAGAAGAAAAAATCAGATCGGGAGAGGAAGAAAGAGCAGGAAGATAATCCGTTTAACTCCGATAGGATGAAAGTTTCGCGGCTGGGAAATCGTCCGTCGAAAGGTGAGAGGGAACTTGTTGGCGAGAGGTTATCGGTGGGGAAGCTGAACTTTGCGTGATGCGAAACCACCGGCGGAACGATGGTAGTTGCTTTCGTGGGCTCCCAAAGGTCAGTCAGATCGAACTCACCGAATGCCAGAAACTTTTCGAAGGTCTGAGGAGGACGGGGCGCAACGAGACGGCGCTGATGGTGAACGACGATGACGACGAACGATGACGAGCGAACGTGAACAGAGGAGACGAAGAATGACGCGAGATTCGTGACGCGATGATGTCCGAATGACGCGCTTTAACCCCGTGCCGTGATCCGCCTTCCTTCCGGTCGTCGTTTTTGGAACGATAATGGCGAAGAGTCTAGTGGAACAAGATGGCGCAAGGAGGAAGAGGAAAATTAGGGGTGGGGTGAGGAGAGAGAGGCGGTGCAACGATATGGCGAAAAGAGAAAGATGAAGAGAAGGAGGCTGAAGAGGAAAAGGAGGGGAGAGGGGGAGAGGGGCAACAAGATGGCGAAAACTCGTTGAAAAACTCGTACAATTGTCGACAGACGCGTGTACGTCACTTAAATTTACACATACGATCTGCATTTTATTTGAAACTCTTTATTTATTTATTTGAAAATAAAAATTGAAAAATAAAAATATTGAAATACGATGCAATATATATCGAACAATTCTTCAAAAAAACCAATCGGTAGAAAATCTACGTTACTGCTGAATCCACGATAGTTCCATCAAAAATAATCCCAAGTCACGGTTTAACACGAATTCCATATTTTCACCCATAATTTTAAAAAAATTTGTAAATATAACAGCGGAATGTAAAGGCATTCTCAAACGTCGTCTTAATTCGCTCTTTTCTCTTCTACTTCGCGATTGAGACGAGAGAGAAAAATCGTCACCGAGAACGAAACAGGCGCGTGTCGACGAACTACGATCGCACGAAGAAACGCACGAGGTGAAAATAGATGCAAAACTCACCAATGCGTCGAATGAAAAAATTATTACATCGATGATTGACGATTTAACGGCTTAAATAAAACGATAACTCCTACGTCATGCAGTTCGAGGCTAAAATAAGCACTGGAAATACTCGACAAACGCTCGTTCGATCAATAGATCGCCAATCGACCGACCGATTCGTAATTGTTATCACTCGAGGCAATTTCGAAGCGTTCCCATTTCCCTCTTTATTCGTTTCTGTTTTTCTCACTTTCGACAAACGGACAAGTTCGGACGAAACATCTGCCCTCGTTAGCCAGTCAGTCAGACATTTGTCTTAATAAATCGATATTCACGAAGAGCGAGTCGTGCCTTATTTATAGACGAGTTCGCTGACTTTTCACGATTAATTGCACGTAAATTCGTTTCCATTATCCTGAGCGTTTACCTCGTGCCCCTCGTTGTTCAAGACTATTCGCGGTAATTCCGTCGCTCTCGCGGATCTTCAATTTCGACTAGGTTACGTTGACAGCTTGTACCGATGCGAACAGAATGATTTCAACGAAATCCACGAGATATAACCAATATTTCAATCGAACGTAATCGAATCTGGACAACCGTCCAAACAATTCAGTGAAATGTGTTGACCAAAAACCGAAAGAAATTTGACTTGTGACCGCGAATCAAAGAAAGACAAAAAATGTACGCGATCGAAGGAAGAGAATTGTCACGAAAACAGCAATTTTAATCGATGCAATGGACTTCAATCGCGATGTGAAACGACGAATAAACTCGTCGTACTCAACGATCTCAACATCGACGCCTACCGCCGTGAAAGTCAAGCTGTTTGATCGACAGTGTCAAAAAATCGATACGAATTATAAAGCGAGTTCGAAGCTCGTTAAAAATAATAAGCGCTTATGACGAAAAACGAGGAAGAGAGAAACGCGTCAGGATGCGTCGAAAGCGAAGACAAGCCGCTGCCATTTGAGCAAACTACTGAGATAGACTCGCCGCATGGCGGGGATTTAGGCGCACGTAAACGCGTATTTTCAGGCATTTTGCGTCTACGGGGAGAGAAAAGAGGTCGGAAGACGGGCAGACAGACAGAGAGAAAAAGATAGAAGGTTTAAAGACGTGGGATTCACTCCGCCAGACCCTGCGAGAAATCAAGAATCAAGAGTCGCGCTTGACGGTCCACGCGAACAAGATCTTCGACGATTCGCTTCCGATCTTTCTTCCACTCATCGCCGTTCTCGAGTCGATCTCCGATCGAGGCAAGATCACTGATCGAGCTGATCTCGCGTGTCTCGGCGGCCTCATGGGACTCGCTGTGTCGCAAAGACGTCGACGCAAACGAAAGGAGAAAAGATGAGTGCGTCGTCAGAACAATACGTCTTTTCCAAGGGGAAAAACTGGGACTTGGATCTGAGAGGAGGTGGATAAATATGCGTCGTCGGTTGCGAGGTTTTAAAAAAGAGAAACAGGGAGTGAGAAAAGATCGAACCAATCCTGACCCTGCAGTATCGTCTTCGAGGCGCCTTTCGGACGATGGACTCTACTCTTTCGATTGAAAGATTTTTTTCCATTTATTCGAACAGTTTTCATCGACGTTAATTCGTGAAGGTTTCTAAAACTACTTCTAAATCTCATCGTCGTATCACCGTGGATTTGAATCTACCGATTCGAAGAGTTTTCATCGTGAACGCAGACGTTTCGAAGAATAATTCTGGATGTCATCGTCGTGTCATCGTTATCAATGGTTTCGCTCTCGCTGCAACTTTCGGACGAACGATCGAATCTGTCCTTTGATTCAAGGATTTCGCCTCGTGATCGCTTCGAAGAGTAATTATCGACATCTTCGTCGCTGTTCCTATCATCGTCCTGCAGTCGATCATGAAGAATCGCGGTGACGCTCGACGATAATCGCCGCGACGATTAAAGAACAAGAATCGCATTTGATTTAAAACGAGACATGAAGTACCGAGTTACGCCAGGAAAACTTGCGATCTTACAGTGACCTGAAATTCTAAAAATACAAGACGAGGCAAGGCGTACCACGTGCGCCGGTGGTGTACTGATTTTCAGCTGAGAAATCGTACGCGTTCCGATGGATGGAGTACCGACTACGATCCCGGCGATTCTCTCGGATTCTCGTAATCGATGTCGATACGCTCTTAACTTCCACGTGACGGCAACACCTACGGGGAAGCTTTGCATTTTTTCCGTCCACGATTGCTGGAAAACCGAAGACGCGTCGTTAGACTTCGACGAGGAAGAAGACATGATTTTCGAGGAAAAGCCGAACAAAAGGCCACCTCCGACGTATCTTTGCCACTTGTGCTTCAAGAAGGGCCACTACATCAAGGACTGTCCACAAGTGAGTCGTCGTAATCACGATTGCGTATTTTTAAATTTAATTAGGATTTCAACGTGGACAAAAATTCGTACGCTTCGTTTCACGCGATATCCTCGATCGTCCGTCAAACGATGTTGTTGATGAACTTATGATCGAGGTTCTATCTTTCTATCTTCCTCTTTTCTTCGCATCTTTCCCACTCGCTACTAACTATTACGGAAAGAATGATCCATGAGTAAGTCGAAACAATGATGCCACAGTCTTAATTCAATTTGAATTTTAAGCAGAAGAAAAATTCGTACATTTCGGTCCATGCGGCATCTTCGATTGCCTATCAAACGATGTTGCTGGTGAACCGAAGATCGAGGTTTTATCTTTCTATCTTCCACTCCTCCTCGCGTCTCTCCACCTCAAAGTACTATTACAGAAAAAATGGTCCGTGAGCAAGTCATAACAATGATGGCAAAGTTTTAATTTAATTTGAATTTTAAAGAGGAAAAAGTTCGTAGGCTTTGTTCCACTCGATATCCTCGATACTCCGTCAAACGATGTTGCTGGTGAATCTAAGATCGAGCTTCTCTCTCTTCCTCTCTCCGTCACATCTTTCCTTTTCGAAAAGCTACCGCAGAAAGAATTATTCATAAATACATCGTAACGATGATGGCATAGTTCTAAATCGATTGGTATTCCAAAAGTGAGAGAAATTCGTATGCTTCGTTTCGCGCGACATACACGATCATCTGTCAAACGATATTACTGGTGAACTTGGGATCGAGTTCCTTCCTTCCTCTCTTCATCTCTCTCTGTCTCTCTCTCTCTCTCTCTCTCTCACTCCCTCCGTCCCGCACATTCTCCCCACCTGAAAAAGTTATTATTAGTGAGTATATCATCAGCTATCCTATAGAGTGCGTTGCGCTCTAATGTCTACTAAATACAGTGAGAACGCAGCATAGTCCAGGAACGTAACGAGAACCAAAGNGGAACCTCATGTTCCATTAAAATTCAAGACATCGAAAATTCGTAATTTTTTATTTA
>JAITYT010000941.1:1017332-1045105 GCA_025433975.1 Liostenogaster flavolineata | reverse complement strand
TTTTTTTTTATATTTTAATTATTTAATGCATAAAGTATATCAGATTACTTATAGACATTAATCACTTACGTGCCAATGTTCTGCAAATTTTTCAAGTAAAAGAGAAATAAGTGGTGCCTCACCAGGAAGTCTAAAGGATTCTAAATAAAGTCTCAAAGCTTGATCAATTCGAGTATTTCTTAAATCAAAACTGTATACAAAACAGTTCAAAATATTCTTATTTTCTTTTTTACTAATATATTCTCCAATAGCTTTTTTGTCAAGTCCAGGATTTTCCCGCAACAATTTCGCAACTTTTTCTGAATCGGGATGACCAGGAGTACCTCCCAAAAGACCATGCTCTGTAAGCTTGGCAATGCCTTCTCGAGGATTATCATTAAATTTTTCTGTTCCTAAACCCAACCACTGAGTGAAGAAAATTCATTGAGTTTGTTAAATATGACCAATGACATGTACATATAAGTATGATGTTGAACTTACACGCTTATTAGCTTTGATCGTAAGCAACTCTTCGCGTGTTGTAAGATTAGAAGAGGTATTATGTCGAGATGGTTTACACAAATCTTTGCAACCATTACATCTCATTTCCATACCAGAAATAAGCATGAATATTGCATCCAAAGAAATAAATTGCATGCTATGCATGCCACCCACTAAAGCGGAAGCACACTATAAAACATACAATAAATATTTAAAAATTTTGTAAATTATAATTTTAATCGTATAAAATTTTTCTAACGCTCCAAACACATGCTTTACCTTGGAAAATAATTTCATCAACTCTTCGTACAAGTTCGTAGAATACAAGCCACAGTCATAATTTAAATATAATTCTGCTGGTAATCCAGGTATTCTCCATAACCTTACTATAGCTTCTACAATTAGAATCACGATAAGAAGTAATAATTTAAATATTCTACCACGCTATCTAAATAAATCGATCTTTATTAAAATTAAAAGCTAATATACCAAGTGCTAATTCGCGTTGTTCATAAGATATTCTATTCGAATCTGAATTAACTATTTCCATTAACTTGATTATATAATATTCCATTTGAAATTTGAGGTATTCTCTTTGTGACTCAAATAACAAAAAAGCCACTTGTAAATCTGCAGCAAGAATCGAAAGTCTCTCTGTTCCAAGAAGCTAGTGAAAATAAAGTATTTCTTACATTATTTAATAATAAAAATAATACATTATTTAATCTGTATTCAGTCTTTCTTACCAAAATAATATTACGACAAAGATCATCCCTCACTAACGAAAGTAGAGACGGAAAGGTAGAAAGAGCATCCGCCGCATTCTCTAAAGCTACTTGTAACAAATTGAGACCCAAATGCATCATAACTTCGTTATTTTGCTTGTCAAAAGGACTGCATAACGAGACTAGAAATCTGAACAATTCCCGCACACATAAAGCACCATAAGGTGCCAATTGCTGAAGCGGCATAAATCTAACACCTTGAGTATTAACATACTCTTCAACAGGTTCCGATTCCTTTATTTGCGATACATTAGGTGCGTTAGAATTTCCATCTACAGACAAATCATCCACATTATTGATCGGAGATTGTGCTAAATCTATGTTCTTTTCTTCGTTGAGCGATTGTGTTTCTATAAAATAGAAAGTTTTATGCATAAATATTTCTTCGTTTCTTCCATCTGATAAATTTATTGAAACATTTACCTTGACTCTGTATCATAGATTGTTTATCAAAATTTTCACATTTATCTTCCTCAATTTTCTGTTGAACCACTTCCTCTTCCTTTTCTACCGTTGCATTTACCTCTTGTAAAGTCTGATTCTTTTCGGACACACTATTGCATTCGATTTTATCCAAATCGCTACATTCTACATTCTGTACAGTATCTAGTCTATCTTCTTCCTTTTCAACATTAGAATTTTCCTCCCCTTTATTCTTATTTTCTGGAATTTCCTCTTTAATACAGTCACTTTTATCATCGTTTATTTTATTATCACTCGCTTTATCATCATTTTTATCATTCTCTACCTTGTCAGAAGGAGTTGCCTGATTCAGAGAACCTTGCATATCTACGATATTTCCTGTTTGAGCTGTCGGTGTAGTTGCTAAATACCCTGCTCTTACTCTGTCAACAGGACTCAACAGATTTGTTTCATTGTCTTCTATATCGTCTAAATTTAATTTCGACTTTGGCTTAGAAAGAATCTTATTTTTTCTATGTTTACTACGAGTATTTTCCATGCTGTTTGTTTTCATTTTCTAAAAGACAAGGTTACGAATCACTAATAAATAACTGTATATTAAATATAAATTGTTGTACCTTCATATTTAATAATACTCTTGTATCGTCGACAAATGACGGTAAGTTAGTAAATAAGTGCTGCACCATATCTCTCAAGCAATGTTCTGCCGTCTTTCGTAACAACTCTGTAAATATAAGTAACGATTATTCTAACTTCTGTGGTTCGCGTACAACGTATTATTACGATTACATACCACTCAATCTTGTTTCGAAACATATGCGGAAGCAACTCATCATAATCTCGCAAATACTTTCGTTGGACAAATGTTCACCGGCCGGGGCTAACATAAGCGCTCTTAGAACCTGGAGAATTCTCATAAGCACGACTCCATCTCCCGACGCATCTGTACCGACAAATCTTGCATGCGTAACAGCATCGGCCACAGCTTCTACGCATGGTCCTATCGCAGGGTGACTAGGATCTATAATGATCACTCATGAGACACGTCGACCAAGATCGTAACTCTCCTAACAAAATTAAAAAACAACCAAATTACCAACAAGACCATAAGAAATTATTTTATTAACCGCTGACAGGGCAAGACTGGTGACGGGTCCTGTAGTTTCTTCCGACCTAATGATCTCTAAAAACGGTGCTAAAAAGACGCCAGGTTCCATTTGTGATAAATCCGTTGCATCGTTCAAAGCTTCCTTCAATGTAGACAGGCCCTTCATGAGGGCATCTTGATCATCGTCCTTAAAACAACGAGAAACATTGAAACGACCGACTTTGAGAACCTCGCTTGCAAATATTAAATGCCAAAGATATATTAATCACAATTCATGGCCAAGTAACGTCGTTCGTTTCAATGCCATGCCATTCTTTAATAAATTCTGCCCTAATAGTCATTACAACCTGTTTGATCGAAGAGTTTTCAAAATAGATGCACGTGGTAATGATCGCACGAAACCCATGTCTGGTACGTGCCAACGAAGATTTGGCATGTCCTTCGACGAACGACTGTCTTTTAAGTCGAACGAAAGAATTGTCAGAAACGTTCTAACCTGATGAGAATGCGACGACCACCGAGTGCCTCGTCGCATCGCTGTCATCAGGAGACCAACCTCTCCTTCGACGACATAGAGGCCACCCCCCGGATAAATCGCTTTCGTGACGATCGGTTTTATCTTCTTTCCGCTGGCCGCATCGGCCACGTTCGCGATCCTACCCATCTTCTTCTCTTACTTCACTCTTACACCATATTTGAACCCACGAAACCTTACGAGCTACTTGATAATCCGTAACGTCAAGTGTCAGAAAATACCTTCCAACGCGATAACTTTTAACCCATGAATACAAAGAACGTGCGAGAGAATCGACTGACTGAGCTGTATCGCGAAAGGTGGCGCCCTCGTCCCAGCGACGTGAGGCGCATGCCTCAACGGAGCGTCTGACGCGCCACCTGGAAGACGGGCGCAAAAATACGGGAAATAATGGCGCGCTTTTCGAGATGATTTTGAGACGACAAGTGTTCGCGATTTCAATGTATTCATTACGGTAGTTAAGTTTTTAAATTTTGCCGGAATAAAAGTCGGATTTTATACTCGCTCGAAATGTTTCTTCGAATTAAAAGAATACTCGACGAGTTTACAAGTGTCGTCGATTTTATCTGTAAATAGAATGCGATATAATTGTAATGAGGTTTTTTTAATTACGATCACGATATTTTGTAACATTATTTTTTTTGATGAAATTGAACAGTATCTAAGGATGTGTGCAATTAACGTAACGTTTTATAATGTCACACGTAGTAGATACGTACAATTTGCAGTTCGGTAAGAAACGAATGTACGATATTGTTTAAAATAAAATCAAATTTATTATACAGCAGAGAATATATATTACATGTGCTCTAATGACTTTTCATGCAAATTTAAAACGTAATCGATTTAATAACCATGATAGCCAATAGAAAATCTTTCCAAATAATTAACTGAATCTCTCTTCCGGGTTGTGCATGCCTAAAGATCGTATTGGTGTCCCTGCTTAAGCGTCATGTTTACAGTTTAAATTTGAATCTGGAAGCAGTTAGAAGGTCAGGACCAGCATCTTCCTGTTATGCACAGTAAAGTTGTGGCAGAAAATGTTTTAACGTATTTCTTAATTTTATCATTCTGACAATAAAAATATAACTTTACCTGTAATTTATATTCAAAGTTTTACGATAAGTGAAAACAGGAACACAAGATACGCAACATTGTAACACTTTTTAAATAGCAAACTCCGTTTCTAACTGTAAAGAGGTATCTCGAAAAATTGTTGCCAAAATTTTAGCAGAAGCGAAATGAAGTCTTCGTAAGTTATCAAAATTATATAGAATATATATTAAATAATTGTTAATAGTAAGATTGTCTTCGTATTCTACGAGGATTATATTGCTCCAATAATATACAGATAGTATTCGTAAATATTTACTCGATTAATAACAAAGACGAGCGATCGATAAGCTAACAAATTAATTTGCTTATTATAATAATAACTTTTACATTTTTCAGACGAACAAAAACAGTAGGTTCTGCACGGAAACAAGTACCTCGTCTAAGGGGTTTTAACGCAACATCTAAGGACCCCGTACAAGTTTATTGTCGTTTACGACCAATGCAATTATCTACCGATGTTTCATGTATGAAAATTACGTCCAACGCGACGATAGTCGTTACACCACCGGAATCTTCATCTACTTTTCGTAATACAAATAAGGAAATACAAAACACTTTCAGTTATGTTTTTGGGCCTATAGTTACGCAAAAGGAAGTATTTAATACAGTTGCTCTTCCATTAGTAGAAAATCTCATTCATGGAAAGAACAGCTTGTTATTTACGTACGGTGTAACAGGCAGTGGTAAAACTTATACAATGACTGGAGATGCGCAAAACGGAGGAATAATGCCGCGTAGTCTCGATGTAATTTTTAATAGTATTACTAATTATCAAACGAAGAAATTCGTATTTAAGCCGGACAAATTAAATGGTTTCGATGTGCAATGCGACGCAGACGCTATGCTTGATCGACAGAGTGAAATGCATGCGGGTCTTTTGATGCAAAGAAATGGAAAATCAAATAAAACGTAAGTGAAAAATTTATCTTGTGAGCACGAATAACTTACGATTAAAACTGTAATGTAAAATAATTTATTAGGAGAAAGGTAGACAGCGACAGCGACAGTAATCCAATGATGGTGCACGATAGCGACGAAACGCAAACTCTTCCAGTTGATCAAGACAGTGCTTATGCTGTATTCGTTACGTACATTGAAATATACAATAACAGTGTTTACGACTTGTTGGATGATGATGATATTAGGGCCAAGTATGTTTAAAGTTCGTAAAGATATTTTATGTAATAATTTCTTAACATAAAGCGTCAATCCAGTTTTACTAATATCTTACAACAATGTGTAGGACATTGCAGAGTAAAATTGTTAGAGAAGACTGTAATAAAAATATGTATGTCCATGCTGTTACCGAAGTCGAAGTGAAAAGTTCCGAAGAAGCGTTTGAAGTATTTCATCGTGGCCAACGAAAGAGGCGCGTTGCCCACACGGCTCTTAATGCAGAATCTAGCAGATCACATAGCGTTTTCACTATTCGTCTTGTGCAGGTACTAATATGCCATATTGTTACAATATCTCTATAATGAAACGTTGATTGTACTGTTTAACAGGCGCCTTTGGACTGCGAAGGTGAGCAAGTTATCCAAGATAAACGTGTGATGTGCATTAGTCAGTTATCCTTAGTCGATTTAGCTGGTAGCGAACGTACAAATCGTACGAAAAATACGGGGCAACGATTGAGAGAAGCAGGTATATGATAATGGAGAGTTGAAAATATTACATCGATATTAATAAAACTTATTTACCCAATGTAGGAAATATTAACAATTCCTTAATGACTCTTCGCTCGTGCTTGGAAATCTTGAGAGAAAATCAAACTCAAGGATCAAATAAAATAGTTCCATACAGAGATTCAAAACTTACACATTTATTCAAAAATTACTTTGATGGAGAAGGACAAGTTCGAATGATCGTTTGTGTCAATCCAAGGGCAGATGACTTCGATGAGACGATTGTATGTAATATTTTAATTACGCGATTTTAAACCTTTATGAAAGTAGAATTTTATTAATTTATTTTTACATTTACAGCAAGTAATGAAATTTGCAGAAATGACTCAAGAAGTACAAATAGCAAGACCTACTCCCATGAAAATAGATCTTGGCTTTACGCCTGGACGACGACAAGCAAATAAAGTAAGATTAAAATATAATTATTCAATGCACATTATTTTTTTTAACATTGTTTGTATATTTCGTTAACAGATATTCAAGGAAGCACGTAGTAAATTAGAAAAGAAAGGCCATGTTGAGGCTGCTGATTTGGATGTTGATATAGGTTTAGTATACAGGTACAATTAATTTATACTTACGATTTTTTACATTTCATTTTTTTCTCGTAAATAATATAAATTACATTGCAGCTTGGGTGGGCCATTTCCAGAATTGGGGTCTAATAGTCCGCATAATGATCAGATAATAACCACTTTAATGCATTTTTTGGAGCAACGTATTAATAAAAGGAATCTACTGCGTTCAGATTTACAACAAAAACGTAAGATTGTTAATTTTGCTCTACATTATTTAATGTTATGTGACAATACTTCTATCATTAATATATATTCGTAGAAAATGAATTTAGAAAATTATTGATGACATTGGAACAAGAAAATATTCATTTGAAAGTTGAAAATGTTGCATTAAAAGCTTCCAATACGCAACAAAAAAAGAAGGTACACTTAACTTTATTTGACATTAATGTATTATAACAGGAAAAGTAACTGTACGTCTAATAATTACAGATGACAGCTTTAGAAGGCCATCTTGGTAAAACAGAGGCACAAATTGATAGTTTGCTTCGCAAGTTAAATCACGCAAATGAAACTGTAAAGAGCATGCAACAAGATGTAAGTTTGTAAATAATTGTTATATTTAGAGTTCTGTACTATTTCCATATGAGAATATAAACCATTTTCCTACAGTTACGAGACAGAGATATGGCATTAAATCAACGTTTAATAGATAAGCAAAGAGTGAAACATAAATACAACAGCAAAATACAAGCAGAAACTGATAAGATGAATCGAGAATTAGAAGTAAAATTACGACAACAACGCGAACATCTTCAGGTAATTTTAGCAAAATTACTTACAAGTCATTTTCTAAGTGTAGTACACAACGATATCCTTTTATATTCATTACAGAATCAAATGAAAGCAAAGGAAGACAAACTGCGATTAGTAAAACAAATTTTAGTAGATGATAATGTTAGCCAATCGTTAGTTAAAGATATTCCAACAACTCCTATTAATGTAGGTGATGTAGAAAACGCAAGTGCTGGTACAGAGGGCCGATCGCGAAGGGTATATTTCCTTTTTATTTGCACATCTTTTTTGGCAGTAACATATACTTCTTAATAACGTTTGTAATTTTAAATTGTATAGGATAAGTTTGCAGTGTCGAATTTAAGATACAGACGATCACAGAGCGCAGACAGATGGATAGATCACAGACCCGGAGCTCTTGTTCCTCTTGGAACAGTTCTTCAGCCACTAATGCGCAGAAGACGTAGTATAACACGACTTACTGACCCAAAGGAGATCACGGAGGGTGCATCGAGATATTGCCTAGTAGCGCAAGAACAGGATACGGATGGGGAACTTGAAACAAAATTATATAAGGTTGACTTTGTTGATCAAACCTAATGGATATGTAAATGAAAATACAATGAAACTCATAATATTTTTCTACATAGGGGGATATATTACCAACAACTGGGGGAGGGGCACAAGTTGTTTTTAATGATATGGAGTGTTTAAAACAACAGTCACCGAAAGCAAGGAAACGTAGTCCTGGTTCAGAAGTGGAATGTATTGGGCAGGTAGACTCATCAAATTCTGTACATTCTAAAAGACTTCGCGTAATAAAGTAAGAACGATTGAGAATAAACATAAGTGCATGTAGCTTGTATCGCGATATTTTACATTGTGACAATAATGTAATATATAGAATTGAATTGTAATATACTATGTGTGTATAATATTATATTCGTATTAAATTAATAACAATGGATGATTATGTTTGGAAAATAATTTAATTAATTACAATGAATTTAATAAATTTTTTGATTTGATACTACAATTTCTATGTGATTTTCCTAATGCATTTTGACTCTGTTTAAAGTTATTAGCTTACTGACACTTCAAATTGGTATTCATCGCATAATAATTATTAACTAATATTATTGTGGCGACACTGATACCCTAAGTGAAGTTCGATCGTATGGAGAATAAATAAAGGCAACGCTCATACAAACGGGTGCCATGCAACTCATGGATAAAGAAATAAAAAAAGTCGTTCTCCAATCGTCAGAGAGAATGAACATTTGCTATAAAGTTCTATCGTGTTATTTTGTAGAATAGTTGTTTCACGTGAATTAATAAATATTGTTTCGTTAATTTTTATAATAAAATGGTCGTTAACGTGGTGAAACAGCTGATTTATAACACAAAATCACCCTGGGACAAATACTATATTTTTCTCACTTTATTCCATTCAATGTTACTACAACTTTTAAATTATATTTCATAGTAAAATTAATTAATATCTAAATAATAAACATTACATTATATATTATAAATAACGTGTTAAATTTTGATCATATTTTAAACATTTTCAATATAATAAATAAATAATATACATTTGCATGTTTCTTTTATAAGAGGCATAATCAATATTGTTTTTACATTACATCGATTACAACTTTTTCAGAACTCAATGTAATTAAAATAATGTTAATAAATTTCGATAGTATACATTTTTAAATATATTATTTAAATATTTCTTCTAATTTTCTAACAACCTTTTTCTGCAACTATCGAAGTACAAAATTTGCATAAAAAATGTATTTTTGTGCTTCAATGATACAGCACTTCCTGAGTGTTATTATTTATTAAACACTTCTCCTTCTAACTTCAAACGTTTTCTACGCAAACTATTATCTAATTTTGCCAGTTGTTCGAGAAAACCATTGTTTGGATAAATATCACGACTTTCGTGAACGATCTTTATTGCATCAACTGCTAACATGTTCTTCCGAGTCATTAAATAAGCTAAAACGCATGTAGCACTTCGAGACACACCCAGTACACAGTGTACAAAAACTTTACCTGTTATACATGTACATAAAACAACAATTATTTTAAAAAAGTGAATTCATCGTAATAATTTCTTGTGATAATGCTATCACCATAAGACTTACCACCAGTGGACAAAGCTTCATGAATGAAATCTGATATTGTATAAAAATACGCGCTAATATCGACCCCCGGTAGATCCGCTAATGATAATCCAAGATATTTTATCCTTGTATCTGAGTAATATTTTTCATTAGTATTCACAAATCCAAATCTGCTTCCTTCAGCAGCGTTTAGTACATGTGTTATACCAATTCTTTCAAGATACTTTTTGTTCTTTGCTGTTGGGCTATCAAATAAAGTGCATTAATAATAATGACAACAACAAAGTTAAAGAAAATTGTTTATTACTCGAATCTATAAAATACTATCTCTTATATAAAACAATTTTAATTATTCTATACTCACGCATCTCCAATGAATATCCCAGGATATACTTCGTCGCAATCAATTCCTTGTTGCGCACGATAATATCCAGTATTATCTTCATTCGAATCAAAACCTGGTAAAGGCTTATACTGTGTTCTCGCTGTATGCAGTGCCTCTCTTAAATGTGTCCAAATAGTGTTACCTCCTGGTAAAGGTTGACAAGCTTCATAGAGCGGTGTATCCTATAAAAAAAAATATATATCGACTTATATGCATTTATAAAAAAATATATAATGCTGTATTTAAATATATGCAAATATATATATACAAATGTATAGACAAAGAGTAAAATCTATTTATTCGTACTGAGTGTAAATAAATAATGTAGTTTTAACTATTCTATCATTTTTTTATAGTACCCTAACTATAAGAAAAGAAAATTATTATTTAGAATATATAATTAAATATAATCATATCAAAATTATTTTTAAATATTTTAATTCGTGTTTCTTAAAGATAATTTAAATTGTGTCATAGTATAATTTAAAAAGTTAGTAATTTTGTATGTCTTAATCTTATTTAATTCCTCTCTTACACGCTAAATATATACAATCAAGAATTCACTTCGTCAATACTTATTTTTAAACATTCTTACGAAATGACTAATTGGGTTGAATCTATTCACTGTTCATATATAATGAAATAAAGTGTGATAGTTGATATAAGACGAAACACCAGGATTTTAAAGAAATTATAGACGATAATATTAACTTACTTTCCAGATTTTATTCTCCATGATTACTGTTTTTTCTTAATAACAATGAAAGCCGAATGTGAATTATACGCGCAACGAAGTTAAATTTAAATGTTATTATATTTACGAAGAACTATGTAATATGAACTGTCATTAAATACAAATAATTGCGCAACTTTACACATTCGTTACTTATAGATGTCAAACTGCGCCGTACTTTATAATTCGGCGGGAGGGGATCAAACACAATATACAGATAAAAGCAGAGAGAAAAATGAGAATTCGTGCGTCTTCTCGTTAAACTGACATCGACGAAAGTGCTGCTACTTTCAAGTAAAGTAGAAAAGTCAGCTTAGTATCTTATCACCATCTCGTAGTCACGTAAGAAAGCACAAAAGCGTGATTCATTGCTCTTCTGTAAAATCGCGTTTCTTTTCGACCCCAAAGATACGAGGAGTATGCAACAGACTTTTAATAAGATTTCTGATGTGTCACGATCATAACGATTTTTACGATTACAAAAGATATTTTAATAGATAACGATGAATCTACTGGACAAACGTACCAATAACTTCGCCGAATCAAGGGCAAAGGTAAAGGGAGAACGAGTGAGCGAACGAACGAACGAACGAATAAAGGGATGAATGGGTGCACGGTCAAAGTAAGACGTCGTACAACATGTAAGGATCAATGTATGCTTAATGAAAGTAAATAAAAAAGAAGAAAAAATGATTTTGAATTAAATCTCCTATTTGTAAAGCAGCTTTCTACTTTTTTTTCTCACAAACTCTTATCACCCTTAGTCCGTTTACCTATTTTTACTTTTTTCGGTTAAATCGAGCGATTTCATAAAGTAGAGTTCATACTTTTTTTATTGTTTGACATATCTTTCCTTTACTTCTTATTTCCTTCATTTCCTTGATCAACAAGGATCAACTGTAAAATAAACGTTTTGCATTATCTACATTCTTCATTTTAATCTTAATATCTACGATAAGAACATTAATTTAATCATATGGCGATGAATAGTACAAATAAAGATAATATTATCATTATATTATACTTAGCAGTAATAAAAAAAGTGAAAATGAAAAATAGTATCAGTGAAAATCTTTTCTAAAAAGTACAAAGTCTGGTAAAATATCAACTGTAGATATTTAGAGGTTAAACTTCCTTCTATTTTTTTAAGTTGTATTAAAATTTATCCTTTTGCAAGATGTAAATCTTTTCACCGCCATACTGTTCGCAATTGATTTTCTGAAATCTTTAGAAAAATTTAACAACTTAATCTTTTACATTTTACCCATCTAGCAGATATCACGATACTAATGGGTTGTTCGAAAAATCTCCGTCGGTTTCCAATAGATTGAGCTAATCATTATTTTTTTTTGGATATTTAAATATAAAGAATTTAATATAAAATAATAAATAAAAATAAAATATAACCTATTTTTTAAAATTTATAAATATTTACAATAATTTTTATCGGCGGAGATTTTCTGAACAACCCAATAGATGTAAATTATAAATCGTAAATTGGAAGTTCGATTTTAATTAAAATTCGATTTGACTAAATCCTTAGTAAGAGACAAAAGATCTTCTTTTCCATCCATGCCATAAATTATCTGTAATTTGAACACGACACAAATTTATTCGGAATGCTCGCGTTACGCATTAAACAATAGAATAAATCAAAGCGTAGGCGCCTAATTCAAAAGAGACCGATCTTAAGGTAATTTTAAGACTTCGTATATAAAGAAGCTCGATCTTAAGATTTGGTCTTAATGAAGTAATATATAAGAGGCGACCTTGAATCATTTATTTTAATTCTTCGCACGTATCGCGTCGTTGTAAGGATGAATCGTGGCAAAGATTGATTTAAAATAGAAATTTTTAAAAGCAAGCGCGAGAATCGACGAACCCGATGATGAGCATGACGTAAGTCGAATACCAAACAGAATATGGCGACAGTATGATACAGTCGATGATCAAACCTTGGGATCATATCGAATAAATATAATAGTCAGAGTGGTGTTTGTGGTTCAAGCGAACGTCAGACTTTTAACAAACGCGAAAGAATGAGTTTCTTTAGCAAGGTATTCGGTGGTAAGAAGGACTCGTCCGCCCCGTCGACGGCGGAGGCGATACAAAAATTACGGGAAACGGAAGATATGCTGATTAAAAAGCAAGATTTCCTTGAGAGTAGAATCGAACTCGAGATCCAGACTGCGAAGAAAAATGGAACGAAAAATAAGCGAGGTACTTTACAGCGTGGCCCTTGGTAACACCTTATCTCGTTGGAATCGTTTTCTAGAATTCGGAATGGAAAGTCAATTTTTAGCGGTTAAGGTCAACTGTCATCACGTTTCTAATCTCTTTCTTTTCGTGCTAATTTACTCGTCGGCATGGCATGCACTTTACGCCAAATCCTCTCATCGAATTAATACTTAAATAATTTGATGATTCCAATTAATTACGATACGAATTAAAATATGTATTACAATTTATCGATAATGCAACTTTTTTCTTTTGTACACGACGTGCAGCTGCTATTCAGGCGCTTAAAAGAAAAAAGCGATATGAGAAACAATTACAACAGATCGATGGTACACTGTCCACGATTGAAATGCAACGAGAAGCGTTGGAAAGTGCTAATACAAATACTGCGATACTCACTAATATGAAAGGTGCAGCGGATGCGTTGAAAGCTGCTCATCAACACATGTACGATATTTTAAAACCAAAATGTGTTTTTTGTACGCTCCATCGCATCGATCGCTCATACGAAATATTTTAATTGCTTATAAATTCTACGAGGTAATAAATGAGCGATGATCTTGTTTTTCTAGGGACGTCGATCAAGTACACGATATGATGGACGATATAGCTGAACAACAGGATGTTGCGAGAGAAATTTCTGATGCAATTTCAAATCCTGTAGCATTCGGCCAAGATATAGACGAAGACGAATTAGAAAAAGAATTGGAAGAGCTCGAACAAGAGCAACTCGATAAGGAATTACTCGGCATAGAACCTATCGATGAATTGCCCGCGGTACCTGCTGCTAATGTTCCAGCTGTACCAGCAAGAACTCGCACAAGTAATGCTATTTTCAAATTAATACAAAATAGCAAGGGATATGTCGATTTAAATAGGATATATCGTATAAAATATGTTACATTTTTATTATAGAAGCTAAGCCAGAAGAGGACGAAGATTTGAAGGAATTAGAAGCGTGGGCATCATAAATAGGTACCAAAGCAGTTGTACGAATCAAACAAGAAGTTACTGCAGAAAAATGAAGTAATTTAATGGCATAACAGTAATTATAGCTCAAATATCTGCTATTTATATTTTATATGAGATAGGATTAAAAAGTCTAAATAATATCCTATTCAGCACACATGACGAAAATGATCAAAATTAATTCTTGGTTGTCATCGTAAAAATCTGTCACTGACAGTTACAATATCGAAGTAAAGTGTGCTTTATTTGTGTATGGATAAAAATATTATAATTTTATTTACTATGGAAAATTTGTTTATAAATTATTCTATATATTCTGCGATTAAGAACGCTTGTAAAATTTATGGTGGTTAATTAAGCTTACGCAAAAATTATCTATAGCATAGTTTTAAAATATTTACTATAAAATATTAACAAATTTCTATAAAGCTGATATATGCAGAGAAGGTACAAACTATGATTGCAAATCTTTATTGTTTATCTAATGTACATAAGCAAAAAGTCTGTCAAGCGGTTTAACATTAAAAAATGTTAATTAAAGAAGGCCTTCGAATTTTGTATAAATATATTTGCTATAAATAAAACCGTTTAAAACGCATGTAAAATACGTCTGAGAGAGATTTAATATTTAAGTATTCAAAAATTTATAAAAAATATCAGATAAATATATATATATATATATATATATAATTATATATATGTAATTAACACAGTTATAGAAATCGTATTTTGCATGTAATATGTGATTTCCAAAGTCAGTGAATTACAGTATTAACGTCAAGTACTGATATCCATATATTCGTTATGCTGAAGATGGTAAATTAATATAAGTAACGTAATTTAAATATAGATGGCATTTTTGTATTTATTGTATAAAGACATACAAAGTCACAAAATCTGCTTGAAATATTTATAACAAGACACATAATTTTAATAATGTTTCTTTGGAATCATGAAATAAGTTGCTTATAAATATGGAATTCATAGATTTATAAATAAATATACTGTAAATTATATGCTATAATATTTTAAGTAATTTATGGCCAGTCAGAAAGAAAATCTGTCAAAACAATATAAAAAAACGAAAGTATACCGTTTTTTAATAAAATTACGTTCATTACTACTATTTGGATAAAAACTGTTAACAGGATACATCACTTTGATACGAAGTAACAGGAGTAGGTATATATTTTTTATTAAGTTTGATATTCAAGGTGGGTATAGGTAAAGGGCGAATATGTGGTTTAGCAGAAAATTTGCTTCCAGCAATATCGATTTCGTAACAAGCTGTTAGTTCCATTATAAAATCTACCGTGACAATCTTTTTATCATTTAGTTCGCATAATTTTCTAGGTAAGCTAATAAATCCAAGGCAGATAAGTTTATCCACTACAAAACCATACCTACAATTTGAAATTATTAAAGATATAATTCATTAAATTTGATATTTTTATATAATTCACACATAAATTCGTACCCAGCGGATGTAACAGTTCCAACAAATTCACCGTTACGATATATTGGTTCACCACCCCATGCCCAAATATTTTTATTTACATCCAGGTTATCTAGTATAAACAAGACTAGCCTTTTGGTTACTCCTCGTTCCTTTTGATGTTGCAAAGCGCATTTGCCAATGAAATACTCTTTCTATTTTATACATATTAGAACAAAAATAATGATTAACAACAGTAACAATAAAAGACTTCATAAAAAACATTTTTGTTAAGCTACGTCGCGGTAACGATTTCGGAAAGTTTAAATTGTTTTGAAGAAATAGAAATTTGAGGAAAAGATATAATTTACATATACATTAATACAATAAAAGAGAAAAAAAATTGAAATACAAGCTGATATTATATAAGATATAAAAAAACAAATGTAATACAATTCGTTTACATTGGTAATTTATATTCGTAAAATTACGACTGCTTCTTCGACATATATATAAAAAAAAATGATTGATTATTAACTTTTTTGTGACGTAAAATATTGTTATGAGATCGCCATTTTTATTTTAAAAATCAAAAATTTAATGAAACGCTACTTGATAATCGTTATCTTTAAGTATGTCCACTTACATTTAATTTTACGCTATATCCGCACCCCGCTTCGTATGGAGTGACATAGGGAGTTAATTCTTCAGCCCAAAATGGAATAAATCTTTCTATTCTCATAAAACGTTGTGTAAGTACACCTACATCACGAACACCATAATCTTTACCGACTTCCATTAAAGTCGAATATACGTGCAGTGCATATTCCGAGGGTATGTACAAGCAATATCCAGATTCACCAGTATGAGTAAATGCCATAACCATTACATCTGATGCATACGCGATATTTACCGACTGTAATGATACAGCATGATAGTTACCTAGACCTAAATTTAAAAAAATAGTAACTACGCAGTACTAAAATCATAAATACCTTGTATGTGAAAGGTGAAAGTTTAATATCAGAATTAGAAAGTTCTGATAACAAATCGGAAGCTTTAGGTCCTACCATATTAATAACAGTGTATTTTGAAGTTACATCATTGAGACCAACTGACTGATCAGATGGCAAATGTCTACATGTTAAATAACATACTGTATTAAACTTAATATAATGTTACTGTATAGTGCTATTTAGAATAAGGATAGAACAATGTTATTAGAATATCTGCAGGTTATTGATTACTTGGACATCCACTGATAAAGCCGTGTTTGTTGCGACGTTGGTGAAACCATGAAATAACTATTTTCTGTCTGACGTACCAGCATACAGTCATTTTCATATCCACCTCTTTCATTTTGCATTCCAGTGTGCACAATTCCACCGATTGGTATATTGGCATCATTGGAACATAATCGTTGAAGATACGTTACTACTTCCAAGCGACTGGACTATAAATCAACAAGGATAAAAGTGAGATATTGTATTTTTAAACTATCCGTATTTTTATATATTGTATTTACCTTAATCTTAATTTTAGAGAATGAACTCATATCTATTATTCCCACACCCTCCTTGCATGCTTGAAATTCCTCCTTCATAAATTCAAAGAATTTGGGTTTATAAAAACTACCTGGTGGCATGACTGATTTTTTCTGTCCTCCTTGTAACGGTACATTAAATAATGCAATTAATGTAACTTCGCATTGTCCAATTACTTACTTCTATAAGTTGAATCAAAATAAAGCGGACGTTCGTAAGCCATTTTTACGCCAAAAATAGCACCACGATCTTCGAGAACAGAATATAATGGTGAACATCGTAATTTTCGAGCATATTTATATTCGCATTGATGGGGATATAATATTGCATAGTTTCGTCCCACTACTTCCTTGATTCTTTGTTGTAAATAATGTTTATTGTTGTGCAAATCCAAAAATCTTTTTACATTGAATGGAAGAAGTTCTTGCGTCGATGCTCCATTTATTAAACATTCCGCGACTTCTTTACCAATTCCTCCTGCTCCTTAAAATTAAATTAAACAAATTATCACGTATGTACTCATGTACATATTCGCAGGGTAACTTACCTTGTAACGAATTTCCATTCATCCCAACTGCAACAAAGTAGTTCTTTACTTCGGGACTTTCGCCTAAAATCCATTTACCATCGGGAGTAAAATTGTCTGGACAGTTGTACACATTTGGATTTTTAAATTCTTTCAAAATTGGTATTCTGTGTACAACTTTATTCCAAAGTGGTTTCCAATGAGCAGGGTCATCCTTAACGTACTGTGTCCAACTTTTCGTAGGGACAGAACCATTTCCAAATGCAGGTTTTGCCTCCGATTCAAACCAACCGATCAGTAAACCACCTTTGTGATATTACATATAATGTATGTGTATGTATATATACATGCATATGTATCCGATACACCTTTAATCAATGCTATAAGGCATATTGGAAACGTAGAACTTTATTCGTACCTCGCCATTCTCTCATGTACGAATAGGAATCAAAATCCCACAGGCATGGTAAATTTGCATTTAATTCAGGAGACAAGGGTGGTGTAATCGCGTAAAAGTGTTCAGCAGGATACGCTGGAATTCTAACAGGTGGTGTACATCGTAATCCTAATTCACGAGCCCACTATACAATTGATAAATACGAAATATTTGAATTATGGCAAACAGGAAAACATTAAAGTTTTAAACATGATAATTACTTAAAATCGACGTTACCATTCCTGCACAGTTGATAAAATATTCGCAAGAAACTATCCCATGATCAGTCTCCACGCTTCTAACAGTTCTGTTTTCAGTCTGTACTCGTTCTATATAACAATGCTCTATGTATCGTGCTCCTCCTTGTTTTGCCAATGTAGCTAAAACCCTGCAAACAGCGCTCGGATTAGCTACCGCATCGTCTGGTACCCAAACAGCTCCCTCTAGATCATCCGTGTGTAGATAAGGATGTAATTTCTCTAGCTGTTCCTTCTTCAAGATCTAGAAATAAAACACAATTATATCCAAGTTCGACGTTGTTCTTCGCTTCGTGTAAAATTTTACTTCGCAATGTAGACCGGTCGGCACATTGTATGCCATTCTTCTTTTCAGAGCTATCATTCTATCTTTCGTCTGAGCCAAGTTGATACTACCGCATTGCACGAGTCCAATATCGTAGCCCATTTCTTGCAATTGTTGATATAACTTAATGCTGTATGAGATCAAGTTCCTGTGCGAAATAGGCTTAAAAAGTCCAAGTATTCCTGAGCCAAAATGCGAGGTTCCGCTACAGATTCTATACAAATCCAACACGCAGTTATATCAACATATCAAGTAATATAGAAGATACCTTTGTACCTTTAATTATAATTACCTATCTTGTTCCAGTACCAAGACATCACGCCATCCATTCAATACTAGGTGATAAGCAACGGAATTGGCGACTGTTCCTGCACCCGCAATAACAATTTGGGAATGAGATGGTAGAGCAGAACTTTGACTAGATGAATTCGAATGATAAACGAGATTATTGACATTTCTTTTGTTCCAAGAGTTCTTCGGGTATCTAAAAATATCATTGTCACAGGTTATGTTCGGATATTTATATCTATTTGTGTTTGAGTCTTCTTTTCCCGTTAAAAACGAATAAAAACATTTTGAGTGAATTTTCCTAAACATTAACTTTTACGTAAATTATCTTTCTTTTTACTTTCTAAGAAGATATAGAAAAAGTGAAATCCAAAATGTCCCAATCGTACGTACAGTGTTTAATGACTGTTCTTACTCCAGTCACGACGTTGAAAAATCGATTGCGTATGATAAAATAATTGTTATTAATAAAAATTGTCGGAATTTACTTTAAAAGTGTCACTTTCAATTTATTACACGACATACATTCATTTTCAACTCGTTATGTAAATTAATATCGAAGATTCGTCAAGATAAATAAACCGATATTCGTGGTTAAATATTACATAAGTATAATATTATAAATACAGGAGCATATATAGAGGTAATCACACGTAAATATAAAATATTTTTGATACGACGTGTTTTTTTAATGCGGCTATCGTTGATTTAAGATAAGGCGGGTAATTCAAAATGTTCGATATATTATAATCGCTTACCGAGATCGATACTTCAGAGAGGGCGGCAAAATTTAGCCAACTATGAATTCAAAGTTATTCTTCCTCGACGGAACCACTTAATCAGTTGTTTTTGAACATTTTGATCTTCAATCTTTTGGAATAATTACTCATTAAATTAAACAGTTGTCATAAATGTCATTCCCGTAATTATTTTACTGATTTCTTAAGTTTGGTTAGGGATAGATTATTTTAAATTAATGAAGCAATGATGTCCTTCATGTTAACATTTTTTACACCGAGAATGTTGTGGATTTTCGTTTTTATTGGATTTTATTTGATGACACTTCTGGTAGTTATGGTGAGACTTGCTAATCGAAAAATATTACTCTTTATACGTGTAAAGTCCATTTACTAAGTTACGATAAATCAAATTATTACGATTGTAGTGCAATAGCCATGGAGAGAAATTAGAGAAGTGTGTAAGTATATGACATTTATATGAAAATAATAAATTACGTGGTTACTACATTTTGCGTAGATACTTGATAATGCAAACGTTAAGTAAACATAGAATATCGAAAAGCGATCGCATGCATAATAAACGAAATTTTAGAAATGCATCCCATCATTTATACGATAAAGAAAATTTGAAATATACGCGTTAAATTATTGTTACGTATGTGTAAAAAAAGACACAAATAACGCATCTTTATATTTGTTAAACTCCTTTGAAAAGATTTCTTCGTAGATCTTTTAAGTAATTATCATCGTTTAAAGATCAACGCATAATATGTCTAGGATCGAACAATTGTGGATACAAATTAAAATAGAAGCTATTAAAATTGTGCATAGATGTCGGGTGATATATAATTACGAATAGATCGATTAAATTGTTATTTTATGTTTACTCGAAACGAAACTTGGCTGAACCAGTCGGAATATGAGGTGAAGAAAAAAGAAAAATCGATGTACGATATGAACGATGAAATACTGTTAGATGGAGATCGTTATAATTACCTCATGGAAGAAATGAAAGGCGACGTTAATAAAACTGAAGAAGAGGTTTGTTAAACGGAGAAACAATCTGTTCGACATCGTTTTAATATTGGTTTTCTGTGTTTTCTACGCTTCTTTGATTAGATCAAATATCTACAAAAACAGGTTTCTGCCTTATCTCTTCATCGAGAAAAACTGAGGAACGACTTGTCGAAGGTATAACAATTGTATCATTACGACGAAAGTAACGTAACTCTCCAAGTAATATTACAAGTTTATGGTCTCTAATTTATCTGAAACATACGACAACGAACATTGTCATTTTAGCAACAAGAAGAATATCAGAGGATACTGAATCGTTGTACCACGCATATGTAAGAAGGATTTACTATTTTCACAGTACATGAATAATATCGCGCCTCCCAATTATTAAATCTAAATTATAACATAAATTACGACGATTTTAAATTTGCAGTAACCAGTAAAGACAGCTGTCCGATCTTGCGTATTACTTGTTTCATATTTTTGAAGATATAACTTTATTTTATATTCACAATATATACATTCGAAAGAGTTCCACAAAATTATTATTATTGCTAATTAATAACATAGATATATATATATACATATATATATATAAATATATGTATATATAAATATATGTATATATATATATGTATAGAGTTAAAAAAAGAATAATGAATATTCTAAGTCGAATTAGCAGATGCAAGATGCTACATTATAAATAATCGGATAAATATCAAAGTTATAGGACACATTACATATATATATAACAAGTTTCGAGACGATGTACGTGCTTGTGCGATTCTCTTTAAAATTTATCTTGATTCCTTGCGATTAAGGTACGAAACTATCGTTTACGAATGATTCTTAAAGTCCACCGCGGTAGTCGCTTGCCTTATCGTCGATGTTCGATCGAAGAACGCGAACTTGACGAAAACTTCAATTTTGATAATTGTAGTCGTATAATAATACATACGTATCCCTTTTGGGCGCGGCTTGCCTCTATGCGATTACAGGATAAATAAATTCGACAAGGATACGATTTTATATTAACGTAGATACTCGTTGCTTATAAAAACTATAATTATTCGAATCGGATCGTACGTAGAAGATAGATCGCACGATGGAAACTGCTGGTTGAAACTTTTAAAATATTCAAATTCGTTGAACATACACGCGTTACATAGACATAACGAGGGAAAATTCGCTCTCATTAGACGAGCTTGCATTTATCGAGTGTCCACCGTGACCGCGACGATAGTTTTGAAAATCCAAAGACGAGGACAAAGTCACGACGAAGGAAGGAGCGTCTACTATAGCTAGAAAAGAAACGTACATGTGGGTATGTACCTTTCGTGGTACTGCTACACGAAGATTGAGATTCTACTATATCGATAATCGCTAAGATTTTTTTTTACACTGAATTTGCACAGACAGTGAAATGCACAGTGATGTTTTAAGGCACTTCCTCGTTTCCTTGACATTGATGAGTTTCTTTCACGACAAATAATTCCATACTTTTTCTCACGGATCTAGAATCAAAGCTAATTTACAGTTTTATCGTGTGGGACAACGAGTCAAAGTAAATCGATCTAACGGGTGAGGGTTTTTTTGATTGTATTCGGATAGGGGGTATTTTCAAACGAATGAAAAATAATCGAAATCTTCGTTAACCTATCGTTAAAATATCGTTAAAATATCGACGATAGTGAACACAAAAGTGAAATTGTCCCCGTAAAGAGAGATCGATACTGTTTTTCTTTTCTTTTCGATATTTCGTACATTATCACGCGTCGCCTCCTGCACATTTTATCTCGTTATAGTCGGAGTCATTATTCCGCTCGTATATTTATGAAAATATTGCATCTAATGGTTTATTACGATACGTACGAGCTAACTCGAGCCTCTCGGTAAGGTTCGATACAATGCAACGATTTTAATGAGAATCGTGAACATTCGAATGCAATAGCGAGCCTTTTACAGCTGTTTCTTTCTTTCTTTCTTTTTTAAATAGCTATCTTAGGAGTTTTTCAGAGGCTGCACCTGAAACGTAAAGATCATTCATTGTATTTACCTTATTTGTCGTATCGACATCGTCGATAGCTCTGAGAGATACATGCCTGAAATGTTCTATATATATATATGTATATATATATACATATATATCGTGTATACGTTATTGTCACTGTTATATTTATCTTTACGAAGCTGACATTCCGTGCGCCATGTCGCACGATGCTAACGGTTTCGCATTTGAAAGGAAACATCGAACAGCGTAAATTCAAATGAGTAAAACAAACGAGGGTGTCTCTCTATAAACGTGTATTAAAATGCTTCTACAAATGTAGATAACAATGATAAACGTACGCTTTCATTATTCCTCTATCTTTTGATATCGCAAGACGGCGAAATTCTGGTGAAAGGACAATTAAAATCACGCACTCTCGATCCGATACGTACTCTAAACGCTATCGCGAGGATCTTAAAGCGAAACGACCACTTATAAATTACGCTTAAGGATTAAGTACGCACGATCTTCGTTGAACGGCGATATTCGTATCGGTTGGAAAATCGATGAGCACATCGACGATTTTAAAAATCGTTCGATCGAGAGCCACGTTCGAACAACGACCGCGAAACGAAACGAAATTATCCGCAGTGTCGTTCGTCTCGAGTCGGCCATTAGATTATCTACTATCAGGATTAAAACGAACGGAAGGAATTACAAAGAAATTATATCGACAAGATTTCAACGCGTTGCGTTATCCGCAAGGAATAACATCGTTGCGATCGAGTGAGATAGAGACAGAGGGAGAGAGAGAGATCAGGGTTCGATAGCGTATTTCAATAACAACATTACCGTTGGTATCTCTATGCGGGTAAGGGAGAGAGCGCACAGATTGGTTTACAGCTCCGTATGATGCGAGGGAAACTTTTTCAAGACCGCGTGATAGAGATTGTAAAAGGCGTAGAAGCTGACACTTAGTATCACTACGAGGGCCGAACCGAAGATCCAAGAAAGGAAGTGGCCGTCGATGATGTCGGAGGTCTCCTTCCTCTTTCTTGCGCTGATTTCGCCTAGAGTCGCTCCTCTCCGTTCTTCCATCAGCCTCTTCATGTTTGCCAGCTTCTCGCGCAGCTCGTCCACCGATTCGGCGATATCCTCGATCGACTCGCCCCCGGGTAAATCTAAAACGACGACGAATGCAGAATCGATCGTGTTTGGCGCGCGACGATCAATCGACGCGGGCGAAAACGACGAGGACGAGCAACCGGAAGGATCAACCTCGAGAAAGGAGCGTCGAGGCGACTTGGAATTCGATTTTTGGGCTCACTGCGCGATCGAAGTAACAAAACGGAACTTTGAAAAAAAAATGCGAAGTTTACGAAAATTTGAGCTTCGAGTCACCTTTGCAAATCTTTCTTGCTTTTGTCTAGTTTTGGAGTCGGGTATGTCGATTTGATATCGTCAATTTATTCGTCAGCTGCGATTTCGAATAGCAACTCGTTGCATCCTAGCTCGAAATCACGCGAATTTTCTTCAGAAATTCTTTAGTCCTATTTTTTTAAAAAATATCGTAGACGTCTTCGAATTGTTCAGTTGTCTTTACGAATCTCCACCGCAGTACGACGCGTCCCTCGTAGAAAATCGCGAGCGATCAACGATAAAAATTCGACAATCTCGTCGTACGGACGAAATATATTTCACACGATCGAACGTAAAATTAATCGGGCCCGATTCGGGACGATCGAAGTTAAACGATCGAGGAGGCGGACGTCGCGTCGTGGAAGAGCGACGCACCGACGCTCCTTTCCACGGAGAAAAAACAGGATTTTCTTGGAAGGCCTTCGGGATTTCGAAGGTCGATCGTCAGTCGCTTGGTTCGATCTTAAACGAAAAAAAGTAGCGGACTTACCGGTGTTCTCCGACTCGCAGATGTGCGTCACGGTCTTCATCACGTTTCTTTCCATCTCTGTTTGTCCAGCTTACTGTGTGTGGTCCAGAGGCCGAGACTGAGCGCCGGTATTGATCCCGCAGCATCACGCGGCAGCGGCGCAGTCTTCCCTTTTCGAAAAGAGCCGCCTGACGACGCTTTTCCCTCGTGGCTGCGAATCGACGAAAATCGATGCCTCCGGCAACAATTTTTACCGATTCCGAAAGATTTGTATGCTTTCGAACGTCTCGATCTCGATTTTGGACCGTTCGTTTGTCTACTTTGGCCCTCGTGTCCGTTTCATTCGTTCGATTCGGATTTCTTTTATAATTAAGATAAAATAAGTTAAAGAAAAAATTCGTTGTATTCGACTTTTGCGTATTTTCGTAAGGAAGAACGCTTGTTTTGATTTCTAGTTTGCCTCGAATCGTTCAAAGGGTTTCGGTGATTTCGAAAGGATTGAAAATTCCCGCTTTCGTGCGTCATTGAATTTTAAGGTCGAAGATTATTATTTTTAACTTCTTTATCGATGGTTTAATCTCCAGAGGAATTAGTGGTTAAAACAGATTTCTTGATTATCTCGGAATTATGATGTACGATTTAACAGATGGCGCTTGAATGCAACGTTGAGAACGCCATTCTACAATTCAAATCTGCTTGTTAATAAACTGCAGATTCTTACTAACATATGCAAACGCTTTGGAAGCAGTCTAATTTCTTCTTCGAATCGAAACGATCAAAAGAAGGCTTTATGTAATCATTGTTACACCGTTTCTATAAATATCAACGATTTTACAAGCAAAGTTAGCCAAATGTTGACTTTATTCCGGCACACCAAACCGATCGCACCATGCGTACGAGACTTTAGAACGCCGCTACGTGCGTCTACTTGCCTCGAGAATCTTCGTCTCTCTTCACACCATGCGAACTATCCGCGAACTTATACACGGTACACACGTACGTCGGAGTACGAAAAGCACGTCGCGCGCAATCAATATCGCCACCATCGAAATAATTTCTTCGATCTCGAATCGCCTAGACCTTCGCTCGTGACCTATAATCCATGAAGGATCTAAAAAAAGAAAAATTACCATGATATTCGCACTCATTAAAAAAGAAAAAAAGAAGTCCAAAGATCTCCAATCACTCTCACTCCTCATAGGAAGATAGAGAAACGAAAAAACAAGTGTACGAATGTACTTGGTGCTTGGAAACCGCACCACGATCGATCGATCATGCAAGAGCGGCTTAAGACGGCCGAGGAGAGTCGCGTGACGCATATCGGCCTTAAATTCCCTTCTAGTCTCCCCTCACTGCACCCCGGCAAAGTTCGGTGCGTCTCGGGTGGAGTTGGGCGCGCCTTCGGTGGCCAGAGCCGACGTCACGCCGCAAGATGGCCGCCGATATCGGAAAGGGACTGGCATAGGATAGAGAGAAGACGGGGCGGTCGCTAGGAACGAACCGTAGGTGTGTCTATCTCTGGCGGTGTGCTCTCGTGCTTCCCCCTCGCGATAATGCTATCGGTATGCGGTGACTCGCATGCTGACCGGTGTCGTTACCAGTGTTATTATTGCGCGTCGATCAAAATCGTTTCGTCGCTGGTCTATTCGATGGTGATGGTGACGGTGGTGTCGGTGATAGGCGCACCGTTCGTTCGTCCCTGTTAAAAGGCCCAAGATAAATCTAGAGGGGAAAAAGGAAGGATAAATTCATCGTTTAAGATAAGTAGCGGTTAGGAACGTACTAGCGGATTAAGTGGTGAAACGAAGAAAAAGAAGAAGAGGAGGAGAAGGAGGAGCTACCTACACCCCGGCTCGCTCTTATCTCAATCTGGACTGACTCGAGGATCGATCGATCGGTAGACGTCGAATAAGTTCCTTTCGAAGTCACGAGGGTGTTGGGTACGTTCGATCGTTCGTTCGTTGTCGGCTCGTCGTTCGTTCGCGTAACGAAAGTACACGAATGACTTGGAAGGACGGAAAAGAGCAAGCTCTGATAACGAAAACGACGAATACCGAGACGGTGTTGCGCTGCTGACAGTGACGTGCCTACGCGTACGTACGGTTGTCAAGACTCGACGATAGCCCGCCGCCGGTTTACAGCGGCGAAGGATTGCTGGAGGGGAGGAGGAGGAGGAGGAGGAGGAGGCTGAGGCTGAACGTACCGATCGTGGGAAGATTGGGGATAGCCAAGATCGAGATAAGGGAGGAAAAGCCTCCTAGAAGCTAGAGATCAAAGGTAAAGGGGTCTGAAGAAGTCCGAAGTAAGGATAAAACCGTCGTTGAGAAAATAGAGGAAAAAAGGAAGGATGATCGGGGTAGACGTCGTTCGTTCGAGTGGAGTGACACAGTAGGTAATAGTAGTGATCGTCGTAGTGGTGGTAGTGCGGTGATGGTGGCGGTGGTGATGGTGGTGGTGGTGCGCGATAATCCAAAGCGATATGACCAACTCCAGAAACGGTGAATCGTATTCATCGTCCGGTTACTCATCGTCATCGTCGTCATCGTCGCCGACGTCGTAGTACCATTAGCAACGCCGTGGACGTCTGGTCTCGATCGATCGGCCGGAACGAGCTCGTAGCCCCTCGATCGTTTCTTCCATCGCGAGCCAACTACTTTTCTTTCGAGTGGGCAGCGCCGACGATCGATTTTCGGAAGATAATACGCGATTGTTGTGGCGGGGGTTGCCGGACTGCGAGCGGAGGAAAGTCCTCGTATTATTTTGGACCTATCGACGCTCGATCGTTCCAGTCAGCCGCTCTGTAGGTCGATCGATTTCAAAGGTAAGATGCACGAAGAGTGTTGGACGAGGACAACCTGACGTTCGTGGATTCGTCGAAAGACCAAAAGGATCTAGAGGATAGGAGCGACAGGAGAAGAAGATAGAGGAAGATAGAACTATCAGGGCCGTTACTTTTTACTGGACAGACCCAAACGTCTTCCGGGACCTGGTCGACGTCGGAAGTGTATCGAGAGTGAAGTGTATCGAAAGACGGCGTACTGTGAGGAATTGGAGTAAGATTCTGTCACGATGGACAGGCCCAAAGGCGAGATATGAGAGGATCTTCTTGCGAATGCCTTCTGTCGGGTCCAAAGCGACGTCGGTGTAACGACAACAACAACAATAACAAGACCAACGCTGACGACGACGACGACGACGACAGTGACGACGTCGTCGTTGTCCTACCGATCAGCTCGCTCGACTTCAACCTTGCCGAGTCCTTCGTCTAGCTGGTGACTCGTCTCTCCGGATTCGTGAACGACGATTGGTCGATTCCCAGCGGCGTGGTGCTTTTTTGAATGTCGTTGGAGTCGGCCTGTACGAAAGCGCGCGGACGAAAAAGTGCAAAGCGAGGAAAATGACTGATAAGTGAGGTGTGGGAT
>JAITYT010000941.1:945527-958929 GCA_025433975.1 Liostenogaster flavolineata | reverse complement strand
TATATATATATATATATCTGACAGCCTTTTGTTTCTCATTCATCTTACTCGTTGCATCCATAAGAATGTATCTGCAGTAGTGCACGGTAGTACCTATAGTCGCGTAGTTGTATATATGTAGATTTTGGGAATTGCGCGGCGATGCAGTACAGGCAATGCGAGCGAGGCATTCTGAATGTAGTGTTGTGATCGGGCAGAATGAGACTGAGCAGGCAGAAAGTCAGCAGCAGCAACAGCAGCAGCTGCAGCAGCAGCAGCAGCAGCAACAGCAACAGCAGCAGCAGCAGCTACAGCAGCAGCTACAACAGCAACTGCAACAACCGATACAAAAGCTAGGTACGGAGAAGCCGACTGAGATCGGAAGTAGACTGAGCAACGGCAGTTTCGATCACTCCGACCAGGACTCAGCAGTACGAGTAATAGACTTGCAAGCCACTCTCGAGAAGCAGGTATGGAATTGTTTAGCGGCGAGATGCTTAGCATACGACCGTTTATAGAGATTCAGGTAGACTTTTATTCCTTGTACAATGCATTAGCGATACTTGCTCTTACCTATTGTTATAATATTTTAGTATGTACATATATATATATATATTTATTATATAATATAATATATGTATATATATACTACTTTTTTTTATAAGAGATTCATAGAATGAAAAAAATTTCCTTACAATTTTTGCATGAAGTTATGTATTAAAAAAAACTTTGATGCGACTGTGGACAACAACAAAGGAGACGACGTGTATCTTGATTTTATTTGATTATCTATTCACTCGCGTCGATCGTGCGTTAAAGAATATATACCTTTGTTCACCGTAATGATTCACCGATTGATTTTCATAGCGTTGAAATGCATACTTCAATTTCAATAAATCAAATTACTTGATTCCACTCGGTACATAGTTTCTTGTACATAATTACCTGACGTTCAATCCGTGAAAAAAGTAATACTATCCTCTTTGCATTCAAAGAACACACACGCATACACAGAGACTGTACAGTATTGCCTTAAGCGATCGTTATTGAAGGACTAGCCATTAGATCGAATTAGTAGATTACCCTGCAGTGATAGTATACAAAATCCTATTTAAAATAAATATATATTTGTTTAATTTGAGAAATATCTAATTTTCACGCTAAACTCTTTGTCAGACGTTTTTAAATATTATACCGTGCAAATTATGATTTTCATTATCCTTATATTTTAAATGGTGTCCACGGCATGCTGTGAAATGAACAATACCCATTCGTGTTAAACGTTTTGTATTTGCATGATCAGTAAGTAAGAATGGACTTTATCTAATTGAATCTTATGTCTGAATACTTTTAGAACAATATAACATATGCCAACACAAACATATACAATACTAAACAGCTCAACAAATTGAAATACTATTAAACATTTATATTTTAATTAAATTGGATTTAATAGTAAAGAACGACTAACGTCAATTGTTTCTTAAATGTAGATCAAAGTCACTTACGTTACTTTAATATCATAGATCATAATCAAGTTCGATGAATACCTAACGATTATTTAATTAACTGGTAATTGTAAGTAAGGCAACTGTATATCGTTACAGAAATCGTCGGTCTTGATGGATCTTTGAATAATATACGAAAATAAAGTTCAATGACATTATCTTATATTAAAAAATCGATTTAAAGATATACATATCGTATTGCAAATTTATCGATCGCCGACGAAGTTATTGGAAGTACGAAATCGTTATTTCAGAGCTCGGAATTGAGTACATGGCAACGGCGAGTAGCAGAATTAAGTGGAAGGGTCGCGGAATTAGAAGAGACCTTGTCCAAAGCACAGAAGGACCTCTTAAAAACGCAAGAAACGAACGTTAAATTGCAAAGGGATTTGCGTGAAAATGTTGCACAAAAGGAAGACCAAGAGGAGAGGATAGCGACTCTTGAGAAGCGTTACTTAAATGCGCAACGCGAATCGACCAGTCTGCACGATCTGAATGAAAAATTGGAGCAAGAGTTGCAGCACAAGAAGGCTCAATTGAAGGTAAACTTATCAATATATAGATTCGTTCTTGCTCGATATTAACGGGATAAATGTGTTTCTTTAAAGCTTCAAGAAGAAAAAATAGCGGCGATACAAGAGAAACTAGAGCTCGCTGAACAAAAGTTGGCTCAATTTGCCAAGTTACCAGAGATGGAAGAACAATTGAAGCAGAGGATGGAGGCTCTGACCCAGGTGAGGAGGCCCAACCAGGTACGCAGGGGAATTATATCGTTGCACTGTCAATCTGCCTTTTGTTATTCCTCTGCACTTGATGCTCCTAAAATATACAGATATGTGTTTAGAAAGCTTGCTCGGTTTATCTTGCATTTTCAATATGGACTACTTTTACTAATATTGTACTTTGTTTACGAAGTTTCAGATAATATTGGTTGCCATATATTTAGTTATTCTTTTGTCAATATGCAGTGTGTGCAATATTTAACAATGTTATGCTACACTCTCAAACAAATATGTCAAATGCATAAAGCACTTCAGATTTTTCTTACAGTCACTCACAAACATGCTGGAATACACAGCAGGTTTAATATTTGATTTAATTTATTTGTATGTACGCTGCTTACCTGGTTGACAAATCAAGCTCTTTAACAATAATTTAAAGACATTACTATAATTGATACAAAGCAATGATTACATGAAGCATGTAACATAATAGTTCATAACTTACAACAGATTAAGCACATCTATTATAAAATAATTCATTCGCCATATTTAAACATATAATATTTTCAACATTTTAATGTTACTATTTCTAAAGCTTATTAATCATTTAAATTTCATTTTGTATTATCTCGGTGAAAAATTCCATATTTTAGACATGAACTTATTATTTTGTTACGTGCATTCTGCCGTCTGTACATTCACTTCACTTACGTTATCTAGATAGTAGATTTACAAATGTATTAGACAGACTATAGAGAAGCTTGTAGTTAAAGGAACATCATAATATAGTCGTACATCGATAAATCTAGATTTTCAACCCTGGCAGTTATTAAAACAAAGTAAAATTCACGTAATTTAAAGATAAACTTTCGACAATATGAACGGTATTTCCATGCGTTCTTATAGCTAACAAGCAACGATATTTTGAATAACGATAGAGCAAAATATAGAACATTTTACTTTTGAGGAGAATCGTGGCTTTATCGTAATGCTAATAATTTTAATTATGTAAAATATTTAATAAGCAGGCTCAAGAGAGACATGGTAGTGCGGAGGATAGAATACAAAGGTTGGAGACACAATTAGAAGAAAAGAATGCCGAAGTAATGCGTGTCAACCAACGACTTAAGATGAACGAAGAACACAATACGCGTCTTAGTACAACTGTTGATAAACTACTGTCTGGTATATATCATTTATACATTATTTTTTAACTTCGTCGTCGTTTATTCGTTCGAAAAATTCAATATATAAATAATAACGATAGAATAGAATATATAATCTTATATATAATAATATATAAACAAAAAAATGTCGTATCTTATTTCATTGTAAGATCGAACGGGTGAAAGATGTATTATCCTTGTTCAATGCAATCTTGTAATAATACAGATTAATAATTGTGAATTATTTGAATCTTTCTTCTAGAATCTAACGACAGGTTACAAGTGCACTTGAAAGAAAGGATGCATGCATTAGACGAAAAGAATGCACTTACACAGGAACTTGAAAAGACAAGGAAGATAGCGGAAGATTTACAAAATGAAAAAGCAGATATTGTTAAGGAGCTAGCGAAAGCACGTCTTGAAATTGATAATGTAAAGAGACAAATGCTACAGCAGGAAATTGCCTTTAATATTCAACAGACTGATGCATTGACTAGAAGTCTCTCTCCGAATGCGGTAGATCCAGGTTCGTTCTCTAGAAGTGCAAGCCATAGTAGTTTTGACACACATTCATTGCCTAGAAGAGCAGGAAAGAGATCAACGATCGAAGAAGACTCTTCAAAGGTAACTTTGTATTTTAATTTTAGCAATAATATAATTAAATATAAATTACGAAAAGCCTAATCTACCTGAATACTATAAAAAATGATACAAAATATTTTCAAAATTTCTCAGAATTATGTGGCACGTACTCTAGCGGAACAAGAATGGGAGAAGCTTCAACAAGCTCATGTACTTGCTAATGTGCAGCAGGCATTTGACGTTTCTAGCGATGCGGAAGGAGATGGAGACAATGAAAGTATTTTTAGTTGTACAGCTGACGTAATTAGTCCAACAGGACATACCGATGCTCAAACATTGGCTCTAATGTTACAAGAACAACTTGATGCTATTAATAACGAAATTAGATTGATTCAGGTAACTCACCTTCTTTGTACAATTTCGTACGATTTATTTGTATTACGTATAGTGAGTTGGATAACAAAAAATTTCGTTCATTGTAGAAAGAAAAGCAAACTACCGAGGCACGAGCAGAAGAATTAGAGTCTCGTGTAGGTAGCCTTGAACATATGAATTTATTAGCAAGAGGAAGAAGTTTGGAACGAGCATCACCGCCACTGAGCGGCCGATCGACTCCTAAATCGCATCACAGTCCTAACAGAGATTATTTACATAAATACCATACCGTAAGTATCGCAGTACTATGAAAATATTTATAAAGGAAATGTGTAATCGTTTTATTAAATTCGTATTAAATTATTTTGCTACAAATAACATAATTTTATTAACAATTAATATTTTACTAATAAAACAAACTCACGTACTTTTATCTTGCATAGGCACCTGCATCAATGTCTCCGGCGCATCTTCACCAATATGCTGCATCTTTAGCTAGTCCAGGACAGCTCTCTGAATCGCTTCCTGCAAGCCAGGTTTGTTAAGTGTTTCAACTTGACTAGATTAATAATATTTTTAACAAATGAACGTCACTGTAAAATAATGTATAACTGTTACAACCAATTACAACAAAAGTGGGATAATGCTTTCTGCCTGTGGCAGTTGCAGTTGTCTGGGGAGGAATTACACCCAGTAAGTGAAAGGGATAGCACTGGTGGTGCAGGAAGTGGAGATAGCGATGCAGCTTCACCATTAACAGCTAGATCACTTAGATTGGAACGCGTTGTTCAAGCACTTGCACATAGTCAAGAAGAACTAAGGAGGTACGTTTACGTATTGATATTCATATTACATTCAAATTTTCTCATAATGCTCAAATCGTACGTCATTTATTCAATTCATAATGTAAGTTCAATTAAAAAGATCGTGACTAAACAGTTATTCGTTATTTTCAAATGTTCGCGTCTAAAAGCAAAACTTTTGATAAATATATAGCCAATATAAATTGTACTTGAGTTTTGTAAATTGTTAGTATTGTAAATTGTTCGTGCTGCTAGACGTACTGCACAGTCCGGATTTCCCAGCAGTGGCTTCTCCACACACAGGTTAATTAAAGATTCTAGTACTGCATGTATTCCGCATCATATGCCGCTGTGCACGACATATTTGAATGGTAGATGTGGGCATGGAATAAACCTTGGTGTCGACCAAAGTGAGATTAATGGTAACATACACTTTTTTTAAATTTGGGGTAAATGGGAAAAATGGAAGCAAGTACAGATTCGTCTTAATATCACAATGTAACTTTGAGAAATGATTTTCCAATTCTACTTAGACATTTTATTCAAAAGAAATAATGATAGCAATGGACATAGAGTGCAAGGCATTACATGCATACCCACAGCTTCAATTTTCGAGCACAGTGGCACGGACGAAGCACCTGATAGATCTGATAGATATGAGTCCTTGGAAGAAACTGATAGTAGCTTCTTCTACGCACCGTATACTCAAGCCTGTCCAGTTCACGACAAACATCGTTGTCTCAAACAGTCGAGGGAACTTACGGAACCGAAAGAATTGCACGAGATACAAGATTCGTACGAATCTCCTATACAAACAAGGTTGTCCTTTATAAATAAATTATAAAGATATGGACAGATTTGAATCAGAGAAACATCGTGTGAAACGTATATGTGCTCCTCTCTCTCGCGCGCTCTCTCTCTAATACAAATACATTACAAAGAAATCTTTCTATATCTTTGTGGCTGGTACTTTTTAATTAAACCTGGATATATCCCAACTTATAAGCAGTAAATAGCTATATTTCCAGGTTTTTATGTCTTCCATGCAATACTGAGTAGGTATCTTTATTATAAATTCTATGTTTTTAAAAAAATTGGAGTATGAAGTATTGCTAGGTACTAGATATTTGCAGGAAAAACAGCATATTGATAGCAATGGAAACAGTCACAAAATATAATAATTTATTAAAAGAAACACCATGCGTTTTATATTTTATATATACGTTTTAAATAGATTGCTATTGCTTTTCACTACTATTTGATAATTTGCTTACATTTCATTTGTTTTGTGAAGTAAAAAGTATTATTTCTTAAAAATTTATATAATTTTATTATTTGAAGTATCAAAACTTTTGATTACGAAAAGTATACTCTAGCTTCAAGATATAAAACTTTGAACATGGTATATTTATAACAGTATATATAACAAACATTAGAAATGAGTTTTTACGTCAACTGTTATAAAACTACGTATTGCATAAAATATTAAAAATTATATTTGTCTACTGTACTTAGCGATGTGCTCAGAGTATTTCTTAAGATCGGTATATATATTTAATAATATTTTTTCCTATTGAGGAAAATAGTAATCGTTCTCATGCTGCAGTAATATAATAAAATGCATGCTTATAATAGTCAATACATGCAGTTGGTGCTAATATTAATTTGCGTAACACCTTTGCAATTCATCCGATTTCTGTAAGTTCCCAAACTTTACCTAACATTGTGCTATGAACAGCATAATAAGAACATAAACGCCAAAATAGTAACATCGTTACTTCAGCTTTCTACAAAGAAAAATTACATTTCTATGCATTGTATGTTTCACAAACGAATGTTTTTCTGAAATACATTTATCGCTAAGTTGGAAATCGTTTTGGATAAAGAAAATATTTACTTTCTTTTTGTTTCAATTGACGAGGATCGTACGCGAAATAATACAGTCATAAACACTAGTTTATTATCTATTTATTATTATACATACATATGTATGTATAATAAAATAAGTGATAAGATTCAAATGTAAAAAACTATCTTTGTTTCTTTGAAGAAGTCTGTGTATCCAAACACTATATCAAATTACACATTAGCTTCTTACAATCTGATGAGCATAGCAAATAGTTCACAGCAGCACAAGTAAGTAGTAGTCTTATGTGGGCTAAATTGTAGTAGCAGTGATTAGTGTAGACATAGAAACTAGATTAGCGCTCCATGCAGCAGGCATGGGCAACATAACAACGGCGCACTCAATTCTGGGACTCCCCCTTCCCCATTGTCCTCACGCCACAGCAGCCAGGACAGTTTACACAAAAACAACTTATCCGGAGTTGGACTACCTATTGGACAATTGTCGAGCTCGCATTTGCATATGCAAACTACCAT
Source organism: Liostenogaster flavolineata (assembly GCA_025433975.1). Lineage (NCBI taxonomy): Eukaryota > Metazoa > Arthropoda > Insecta > Hymenoptera > Vespidae > Liostenogaster > Liostenogaster flavolineata. The sequence continues at coordinate 951,412 of JAITYT010000941.1, read as the reverse complement.
GAGCCCGGCAACAGCGGCTGCAGTAGCAGCAGCTCAAAAGAAGAAGGGCATAAAGAGTAGCCTTGGGAGGTTCTTTAGTAAGAAAGAGAAGGTACATTTTACATGTTATTTATGGATTATTATTTCTATTTATCTGTATGACTTATAGAGCTTCAATTTCTCGTATCCATTTTAGATAAAGGGGAAGGATACGACGATGCCTGGCGATGTTCCAGGAATGGGAGGGGCAAGTACTCCTGCTGATCCAGATTACGGAGACAGCGTTTCTGTAGCTGGAACACTTGGTGGCAAAAGCGATTTCGATCGCAGGAAAAAGAAGAGGTATACATTTATAATAATAGACATGTAACAATAAATTCTAAAATAATACTAATGATTGTAATTTGAAATATTTTTCTCAATATCGAAACAGAGAAAATACCGCAACAGTTATATCAGTCGTGCACTGTTATTTGCTACTAAATATAGTCAGAATATTCTCTTTATTACTAGTATTATCGACTTTATTTTAGTCCCAGTATGTTTACTAGTTTACTGGATTCTTCACGACACGAGCTATTGGCAGAGGCAATGAAAGCTGGTACACCTTTTGCTCTTTGGAATGGACCAACCGTCGTTGCTTGGTTGGAGCTTTGGGTAGGCATGCCTACTTGGTATGTTGCAGCTTGCAGAGCAAACGTCAAAAGTGGTGCTATAATGAGTGCTCTTAGTGATACTGAAATACAACGTGAAATTGGTATCAGGTATATTATTAAAATTCATATTGATATTTCTTTCAGTTTGAATTATTTAGATTATACAAGATCTCTTTTTTTTGTCTTGTAGTAATTCCTTACACCGTCTAAAACTGAGGTTAGCTATCCAAGAAATGGTATCGCTTACAAGCCCATCTGCGCCAAAGACATCACGTACGACATTAGCATTTGGAGACATGAATCATGAATGGATTGGAAATGTATGGTTACCAAGTCTTGGACTACCTCAATATAGATCCACTTTCATGGAGTGCCTTGTTGATGCTAGAATGTTAGATCACCTTAACAAGAAAGATCTTCGAGGTCAACTTAGGATGATTGATAGTTTTCATAGGTATACATAATTATTATACAGCAATCGTTGATTTACGTACGATCGATTAAGCTGTTAAGTATCGATCGAGAAATAAGAATTCACGCATGTCCAACTTATCGTTGTAGAACGAGTTTGCAGTATGGCATTTTGTGTTTGAAGAGATTGAATTATGATAGGCAGCAACTGGAAGAAAGGAGACGAATGGCAGAAGGAGCCAATGTCGATGTTCTTGTATGGAGTAACGATCGTGTTATTCGATGGGTGCATTCAATTGGTTTGAAGGCATGTTGAAAACTAATCGTTTAACTGTTACGAGTTTTGAATATAAATCTAACGTGTCTTATATTAATGCAGGAATATGGGAACAACCTTTTAGAGTCTGGGGTACATGGAGCTTTAATAGCTTTGGATGAAAGTTTTCATGCGAATAGTCTTGCACTTGCTCTGCAAATTCCAACACAAAATACGCAGGTACTTATACGTTAAACTTGAACAAAGATCGCTATTGTTTTTAAGAGTAAATGTAAACTGTGAAATAGATGCCAGTTCTTGTATCGCTTGATATTGTTTTAGGCGAGACAGCTTTTAGAAGTGGAATTTTCAAATCTATTAACAGTAGGAACGGAGAGGCGACCAGACGAGTCGAATAGTATGAAATCCTGATCCAGCTCGTCTAGTAGGCTGCCCCACCTTCAACCCCATCATGTCTAGTCCAAAACCCCAGCTATTACTACTAACTGTACGCAAGTGTGTTGTAAAAGTTGTAAGAGCTTTAAGTATCATTCTAAGGATATCTTCATACAATTGAGACAATGTGGCACGCGGTAATATAAAGCTCCTTTTGACATAACACTGTCAAAGTAAATGAAATAAAATAATTATATGTATTGTACGTTCAAAGATAGAACTTAAGATACTTTATCAAGATTTTTTGTAGATGCTTGATAATCCGCGTGCCATATTATTCGACAAGAAAATGATTATTCATACATTTTTTTCTTAAAGATACTGAAATGTAGTAGGCGGTCATAAATTTTTATCTACATTGTGCAAGGAAATAGCGATCCCTTTCCTTAAAGGCCAAAATATCAGTTGCATACAATTATGACAATAAAATCGTCTTATTTAGCACGATTTGTTTTTAAGAATGCAGGCAAATTGTAGCTTCGTTATTATACTATCACAAATAACATATTAAACATTTTCATATTGTTGTTATAACATTGTACTATATCATGTACTTACAACAATTGCGCATACTTAAGACAATGTACATGTTTTTCACATAATAAAGTAAAAGTTGCAAAATCTGACGATATTGCTCTTGAAAAGTATTAATATGTTAAATATTTTAAATAAATGTACGATAGTTGACTGCATTCTATATTTCTGTATCTGTAGGATGATGACCTAACAAGCCATATAAATACATAAATGAATAACTAGATACTAAATATATATATATATATATATATATATATATATATATCTTTCACTTACTTTTGGTAGCCAGAGCTCTGAATTACTTGTTTTCCTTTATTAGTTCAATGAATTTTGAATGTTCGTAGATCACGAACTATAAATATGATATATTACAAAATTTCATTGAAGCAATTATTGCAAATAGAGAAGTGTTATTAAAGAGGATACAGTTGCATAGGCGTGTTTATAAAGCTCGCTTTTTACTTACAAAAAAAAACTAAGAACAGACATTTTATACCAAAATATATGCGCAATCTATAATGTAAGTATACGGAAACGTTAGTAGATGTGCTAACATTAAGAGACATTACTGTAACTGGTAACTAACTACCGATCGGACGTATATTTGTGGCAATATTTTTTACGATATAACAATTTAATTACAATGTTTTGACACATGATGTTTGATATTCCACAGAAATAATTTCGTTAAATCTCGTCATAGTGTTGATTTTAAAAGAACTTCTCTTTTTAAACATATAAATACGTTCGTTGAATCTAACGTCTCTTATCGTTATTCGTTAATGAGATCGATCGGTAGTAAAAGGAGTCACAGTGAAACATTATAGAACTCGAGAAGTTAAAAAGTAAATACAGAAAAGGGAATGATCAACAATACAGAATATGCCAATAGTGGTAATAAATTCGTTAATCACAGTAACGATGTTTCTGAAGACAATTATTGCGATGATAATTATAGATATGCATTATAATCTTTATGAAGCTGAAGATGTGGTAAAAGACTGAGACAATGACAGCGACTGTAATGACAAACTGATCTTGATAAAGACGATCACAATGATGATAAGTTATAATACTGATGTTGTTAATGTTGTTGATATGTGACGAATCATTGTTGTTGATGTTTGTTTCCCTGTGAAGTATCCCCTACAAGCTGTTCATTCGTTGTAGCTCCATAGCTCTGCACGACCTTCCGAACGGGCGTATACGTAACCAAATAGTTTCTACCAAAGACATTGCTGCATGGCACAATTATTTTGCAAACTACATAACGACGAATCCATGTCAGTGTCTCGAATGCATGCAGTTGAGCGATTAACACATATACTTATAACGTTGCATTTACAATGCAATATGTCATTATAGTTTGTGTCATATGTTACATTTGTCCTGCACAACAGATTAATTTAACCACTTATAGATTATTGAAAAGACTTGCCAAGCCAAAGCAACGTTACACTACCTCAGTACTGAAATGTGGTGGTATTTTTCTGCATAAGTATGTCTGATTGTTAATTCATATGTGCACAGTTTCATATTATAGTTAATTAATTCTTTTTAAATTAATATATCGCTAATATCTATTCGTTTATTTGCGAATATGTTAAAAGCGTTATGAAGAGAAATTAAGCGTACGGTGTTCGTTTTATATATATATTAAAAAAGAAAAAGAAGATCTATATTAATCGGAAAATTTGTGCTACATATGTGATTACTCGCATATTCACATTATTCGCAATTATTCGCATAAGAGAATTGCTAATATTTCAATTGTACTGGAAAAGATGTTTATTAATAACGAAGCATCTTCATTAAAGTATTGCGAGTATATTCTTTGTAAGAATTATAATTAAAAAACTGTATAGGCTTAATTTATACAAATAGACAATTGTATAAAATTCAATGGTTTGTGCCCTCTGAAACGTAATGGCCGTCTCTCCCTTTCGGAAGAGTCTGCAGTACTTGTAAATGACTGAACTTATTCGTAATGTATGCTAGTTGATAGTGTTTATGAACATTCCAAAGGGAGGACCTTCAGTATATGGTAGCTTCGACGCCTTTTGTGTATCTGAATATAAATATACATATAGACATGAGAAAACATTTTCCTAAAGCCAGCCTCCAGCTGGTTGGCGTCGAATAAAGCTTGAGTAAAGCAAAAATAATATACCTTTAGGAATGAATTAAATCGAGATAAGTAATGTTTTTACCAAAAATGTCAGATTATTCGAACAAGTTTTATTTTACTTTCGTATATATTTTAAATATGTTTTAATTATAATCTATGCATATATACATATATATCTATATGTTATATGTATCTGTATATATGTATGTATACTCTATAAGTACTTATGATTTTGATGTTTATATTTTTAACTTACGACAGTGTGAATTATTCGTTAGTTCAATAATACTATCTGACATTTCGATATTAACATTTGAGAAATATTGATTCGTTATTAAAAATATAAAATTTTAATTTTTTGACTATCGATTTACACATATCATAATATTATGGCAAATATAATAATGAATGAAATTATATAATTTAATTATAATTATTTCTTATTTATTACTTATTTTAATATTCTGCATGGATGATACTGAGAATATAAGGTAAAAACATACGCAATAGTAGATAATATTGAGTTATAATCACATATAATATAGATTACTTCCAAATGTATTTTCTTTTTGTATATTCTTCCTTATGCTCGATTCGGCTGAAATGGCGAAAGAATAGTTTAAATATTATTGCAAACTTTTGTACGACATATGTCGAATGTACTGCTAGTTATTGTACATATGTATGCGCGCGCGTGTGTATGTGTGTATATATACCTCTCTCTGTGTATATACGAATTATTTATTAATGATCCTGTAAATTTTAATCATTTCATTACATGTCCTGTGCGATAAACTATGTTATATCATTTCAACAAAAAAAAAAAAAACAATGTCACTATTAAACGTCTAATTTCTTCACTTTTTGATAAATTCATTTGTATTATAAAAATGCTAATATTTAATACGTCAAGATAGATCAGTTATACGGATGAAGAGTTTCAGTCTTTATAACAAAAATATTTCCTTCAAAATGTAAATACGTCATTGGTTGTACAAAAATATTAATATTGTATGGAGCTTTCTTTATCATAGTAAATGAAGTATTTACTATTACTAGCATATTCTTGGCATAATTATTGCTTATATCTCGTAACTTTTTAATTATAGAATATAATTGTCAATATGTATTTGCATTAATTAATTTCACTAATTTCAAAGTAGCGTATCTAAATTGATCATTTTACATTATATTATAAGTACCAGATTTAAATGAAAAAAAAAAGTAAAATGACATACGATATTATTAAACCATAATGGTTAAAACGATACTACGATGAAACTATTAAAAACAAAAACTTATAAAGTTATTCATCTGAAATTATTTTAAATTTTATATAAACACAGCTGAACTTGTATTAAAAGAAAAAGAAAATCAATTGAAATAGAACAGGAAGTACATTGATTACAAATGACACTCTTTCTTCGTTATTATGATTGAATTCACTTTGTGCATTAAGGAA
>JAITYT010000941.1:934488-945410 GCA_025433975.1 Liostenogaster flavolineata | reverse complement strand
AAAAAAAAAGTATACGTTTATATATAGTACAGTTTATATATAGTTATATATGATATTATGCAGGTAGATGCATTATTACACAACCTGCGATGGGACTAGTAAGAACTGACGAGTATCAGACGTTACTTAAATGTGAAGTAGTATATAAGCTGATGTCGTTCTTTATTGAGGTACACAATGCACAAAGAGAATATCTTTAAAGTATTCATGGATCAAAGATCGGCACGCACTGTATAAAAGTACTTCACATAATGCCATCTTCGTTTTTTGTAAATATGTTTGCAGATATTTAATAAAGTAAACTAATTCCAAGAGCAGGATAATAAATTGCTGAATTTATAAAATTGTTTTTATATCAGTTCTATGTACCAGTTTTAAAAATATCTTGTATTTATCGATCGCAAATCTGTATTTTAACAGTTACTTTTAAAACTTGAATTAATATCTTCTTCTTCAATTCTCTTCTTCTTCAACTTCTTTCTCTTTTATCATCTTCTTTCTCAATTTTTATACATTTTAAAGTTTGTTCTTGTAATCTTCCAAAAGTTTATTTATTTATTCAATGAATAATGATGATATAAACATTTTTACATTTATTCGGTTTGATTCAATTATAAAATAAAATAATCATACATTTTTTGAAGCTTTTATATTAATATTGATTTATATTTACATTAAACATATGAATTCATTCTTAATATTATGCATGAATCACAGTATTTTGTTTGTAAATAATTATAATATTACTTCATATTTTATGAATGTAACATAGTGCATTTTATAGAGAAACAGAATATTTCTCAGCTGTGATGTTAACAGTAGAGAATTCAAGTAGTAATGAAATCATATAATTACGATACTGGAGTTAAGATAATAGAGAAATACCTTTATCTTGTATTTATTATAAAAATCGACCAGTATTACAATGTATATTAACATTTACCTGACGAAGAATTCGACTAAATGTTAACATCGCTGCTAATAAAAAAGAAGACAACAATACACGATAAAACATAAAAAAGACACGAATTATAAAGGAAGCATTTGCATAAAAATCAAGAAATTATAAATGGTGAACTGAGAGTAAAAGGTTTCGTATACGTATACGAAAAATTGATAACAAAATAATTCCTAGTTATCAATTTAATAATTGTAATAATAATGTTATTATCATTATTGCTACAACTGTTATCACTATCGCTATTGCTATACTGCTCTTAATACTACTATCACTATTAGTATCATTAGTGCCATCACCATCACCATCACCATCAACACTGTCACCACTGTTATACCGTTGTTGCTGCTGCCGCCGCCGCTGCTATTACTATTACTATTATTATGATTAATACAGAAACTATCATTATTATTATTATTATTATTACTACATAACTACTGCTATTATCATTATCATTATAAATTGTCCATTACCAAACTATCATTATCATTGTAATTTTTATATGCCAAGTGTATACTTTAATAAGATAATGGAACGAAAAAGATTAAAGGAAAACAAACGTAAATGTAACATATTGCTCTTTAATAAAACAAAGAGCTATAACTATGTTAATTGAACTATGAATTATAAATATTGTATAAGGTGATAAATAATAATTATTATGGTCATTATTATAATTATTATTAATTGAGTAAGGAAGTATAATTTACCTACCAACTATTTTCAAATATAGAAAATGTATTTGTTATTATCAATATTCTTATTCTTACTGCTAATATACCACATGTGTGCAAAAACCGTATTTGGAAGAAAGAACTGAAGTGCAAATGATAATTGAAATTTAAGAAGAAATGTATGCATAAATTGAGAATAAGTAATTTTTCACTTCTCATTGATGAAATATTAATTGTTTAAAAATATCATATAAGAGATACATTGATAGTTTCCCATTTTCACAGAAAATGTTATATTTTATTTTATCGTCTCATGAAGGAACTTTATTGTTCTCTTTAATTTGTAACTAATAAAACAAAAGTATATCTTCCATAGATAATAATTGTTTTATAATTTCTTCCAGTTTTAAGAGAAAAGAAAAAATTTTTGTTGAACATACATATATACATGAATTATTTCATTTAATTTTATTAAACAAAATTGCTTCTGTAAGCAAACTTTGACACAGTTTGTAATTTCAGGCAAAAACATAACCATAATGTCTAATTTATATTCGCCTTTCAAAACGTTATATTTTATATCAATTTTAATTTTTTATATACATATGTCGCAAGAATTAGACTTTTGCGAGAAACATGACGAATATATCGAAAATAATGATAACTGTGAAAATCAATATAAACACTTATCGAAAAAACGGTTAGAGGTTATAAACTACTGTTTTATAATGTTTATTTTAGCTTATCTAAAAAAGCTGTTTTTTTAGTTACATATTTTATGACGTGAATCCTCCAGAAGGATTTAATTTGCGAAGAGATGTGTATGTACGCGTCGCTGTTTTTCTAAAAAATTTGATTGCCAACGATAACGAATACAAGTGGCATTTAGTTCTACCACCATGGGGTAACTTATTACTCTTCAAAATCTCAATTACATTTATGGAATTTGATTTTATTTTTATAACAATTCTATTTCCTATCTATTGTACAGGTAACCTGTATCATTGGCAAAGTAAAAATATTGGCCCACAGATTCAATTGCCATGGGACTTATTCTTTGACATAGCCAGCTTACAAAAGTACATTCCAGTTATGGAAATGTATATGTTTCTTGAAGGTATGGGTTTCATGTATAGTACACTCAACACATTCATTATGCATTGTAATTCTTAAAATATATTTTTTATTACAGAATATTTTTTAGATCATGGTAAAACTCAACTTGATATCGTATATGTTTTACAAAACGACGAAAATATGTTTAAAACTGGTCAATTCGAGAATAGAAATATAATAACTGATTGCCCTTTAAAATCTGTACGTTATCATAAGATTGAAAAAGAAAAATATAATGGTTATTTTTGGGGATATTCCAATATTACAGCTCGACAAATTAAATGCGTTGTATTTCATGGCTCGACATCCGACTTAAAAGTGAATTTAGAACCTATGGTGCACAGGTAAGAGAAAGCAAGTGATATTCTGTCAAATTAAATAATTCATATTTTTTTTTCTAGAACTGTAATGTTTGATCACATGGAAATAGCTTTACACGATACGTATGGTTCTCAAGAGTATTGGAGGGCACGACGTAGTATGCGTTATGCTTCTGAACTTTATGACATTGCTAATAAATACAGAGAAAAATATTTTAATTCCACGGACAAAAACGATTTTACAGAACGACCAACTGATTGGACTAAAGAAAAAGTATTCTTATAATATATATTCATCTACTGTGGATATAAAATATATAACGTAATATTTCGTATAGAAAAAAATGTTTACTGCAGAGTAAGAGAAATGCAATGGGTGGTCCATATCTGGCAATTCACTTAAGAAGATGTGACTTTATCATTGGGCGAGCAAAAACAACACCAACGATAGAGAGTGCTGCTCATCAACTGAAGAAAAAGATGGACGAGCGCGGATTAAAACATTTATTTGTTGCTACCGATGCAACGAAAGAAGGTAACATTTTTTTAACAAACCTTTAATTATTATCCATTTGTTATGTTTACGAAAAGATTTTCTTACTATTCTAATGTTTTGTTTTAGAATTTCTTGAACTTAAGTCCTACTTATCTAATTATACAGTTCTGAATTTTACACCGTCAAATTATATTAGAAATAAGTTCAAGGATGGCGGTGTTGCAATAATTGATCAAATAATTTGTTCTTATGCGAGGTAAGAATCATGGTAATTGTAAATTTGTTCCTTGAAGTTATCTTATGGTGTATCCAGTAAATCCAATAATATTTGTTTTAAATGTATTATCGGTTCATAAAAACTACATAGTATCTCAAAAAAGTTATTGCCGTGTAACCTCCCTGGATATAAATTTATAGACATTTTATCTATAATTCTAAAAATAATTTTTTGTATGCATGACCTGTACATAACTCAAACGTAGTATAAAAATCATCTTTTGAAATAATAGGTATTTTGTGGGAACATACGAATCAACATATACATTCAGAATACAAGAAGATAGAGAGATCATTGGGTTTCCATCAGAAACAACATTTAACGTATTATGCAAAACTAAAGATAAGTGTTCATTGGGTGGACAATGGGAAATAGTGTGGTAATATAAAACTTACAAATATTTGTATCTAACATTTTATATTGTAAAATAAAATATCTTTCGATAGTTGGCATAAATTTTACTGTAAATATTAATTATATAAATACATAGTATTTTACGTTTCCCTAATTGGTTGTTCTTTCTTATAAATTACACAGACTTATACAATAAATACATTAGATTTTTATAGATATATATTTCTTATTAAGACGTAGGCTTACCAATAAGTTCTTGTTCTCTACGAAGTTCTTGTTCTCGTTGCTGTTCTCTACTGAGAGCCTCTTTTTGTTTAGTCTGCTGTAAACGTATTGCTCGTTTCTATATAAAAAGATATACGACATGTACATTTATAAATTGATTAATGCATGGCAAATGTATATACTCACTTTTAATTTAAAGGTTCGATCATGAATTAAGATCATTTCTTTTTTCATCAATGCTAATTTGGTTTGATACATTTTAATAGTAGTAAACTGAAATATTCATTAGTAAGTTATATTTATCCATCAAAATCATGTAATAAAGTTTTACCATTTCATTTAAGTCTACATCTGCAAACACGTCTTGGAGTTTTTTATTTTCAACTTGCATTTGACTAAGTAAAGTTTCTTGCTTATTTCTAAACGTAATAAAAATACATTACAGACACATATGATTAAAGTACGAATTTATATAATCTGCTTACGTTAATTCATGAAGTTCTTTTTTAACTTGTTCCAGTGGAGGTTGATAAATAGCTAAAAGTCCAGTTGATAATTTTTTTGTAGCTTTCGAAAAATGCGTATAATCGTCAGTACTAAAACAATTGATATCGACATATAATAATTTTATATTTCTATCTGGCAAATATTTTCATATTTTATCATCAAATATATAATATATATATATATAATATAAATAATAATAAGAAAGTGAGGTTACCTATCACGATCATCAAGTTGTGGATGAACCTTAGCCACTTCTACATCGTCTATATCTGTCATCATCTTCGTTGACCGATTTTTTCCCGGTATTCTTCAATTTTATGTATTCGCGTAAATATCAAACGGAAGACACGAGTTTCATTCTATAATCGTGAAATTGACACTTACCATGTCAACTGATACCTTCCATAGTATAGTGAAGGTACAATACAGCATAGAACAAGATAATCAAATACGCATGCGCAGACAATATAATTTTTCATAATCATTCAAAAGTTAAAACTTGCAAATTTAAAAAATTTGTGTATTTAAATATAATTTTACATATTTACCATGTATAGTATCATTTAATATGTAATATAGTACAAATAAAATATAATTGGGAAATTTTTGCAAATTTAATTTAATATTAATAAGAAAATTGTATTATATTGTATTTTTAGCATTTTCATCTTCAAGTACATACATTTGAAGATTTAAACACTCTGTTTTAATCGTATTGAGTGGAAGTAATTTTTTATTTGTCATTTCTAATGTTTTATCTTCGATAATCCATGGAAAATCTTCACAGACTGGATTCTCGCTTAAAGTAGCATGTGCAGTTTCATACGTTTGAATTTCTATAGAAAAAGTTGAATCTTCTGGAAGAGGTTTCAAATATGTATCACATATTGAAAATTTTAAGCAAATTGTTCTGAGAGCTTCTTCAGTTTTAAGATAATACGGATCGATTCTGCAAATATATATTTATCGATATTCATATTATAACACGTTTAATAAAAACAGAATATATTGAAGTACATACTCAGTTATATTTGCTTGCAGTTTAACAAAGTCAAACACAAATTTTTCAATTGGTAGATGATTCTTATTAAAAATAACAAGGTTCACTGTTCTTACGCTATTTTCATTATCTTTAATCAATTCTCTTATTGCTACCAATATATTTTTCAAGTATTCAGTAAGTTCTGGATGTTGAGAAACATGTACCATTGTCCCATACATTCTTTTCTTAACAAAAATTCCCTTTGGATAAATATTTCTGAAGTAAAGAATATGATTAAATGCTACTTCCAAGAATTCTAGAAGAATATCGGTACTGACTGTAAAATATAATTATAAATTAAATATTTTGAAGTAAATGTCCTTTATATTTTTCAAAATATTGTTAAATTATATTATAGGTGGTACTCTGTGCAAACATGTATTATTTATTATAGAAAAAAGAATATTGTATATTATGAAGTAATAAATTTTACTGTATTTTGTAAATATTTCTTTTTAAAGTAACATCGTATCGAATATCGTTGATTCGAAACCAGCTCAATTTTGTATATACAATATTACAATTATAAATATAAATATAAAATTATAATAGTATGACAAAAATTAATTTACTATTTGCGCGTGAAAAATTGTGCACAGATTAACAGCAAGAAACGTTAATTCAACACATACATATACATTTTTATTTACCTATTTTAACTTGCGACATTATTAACCTTTTTTTTAAATTATTTATTTTTAATTTGAATTATTTATATTTGTTAAAGTCATGTGTACACGACTACTTAATATAATAAATGAAGATATATTGTAAAAGAAAAGTAACCTGCACAAAATAATTATGAATTCAATTTTACTTTTTACTGTGATAAATTTCTATCAATTCAAACTGCTGTTAATTATTGTAATTCATGTTTAAAACAAACCTATGCATTTAACCTAAAGATATCAAATTCATCGATATACGACGAAAATAACTATGAATAGCTCGCTTTAGATTCGATAAGATATAAAAATTCACTAACGACCTCTGCGAACTTTAATCTACGATAGAAAAAAATTATACGTTTGGCAGAGTCAGATTCGATAATGTTCCATCAATAATATCATATTACTTATATACATAAAAGAAATGTCAGCAAGTTTCATTTAATTCGGGAAATATTCTCTCGCTCATAGTATATATTTTTTCAAAATTCATAAGTTAAAATAAAAGAATTTTAACATTGACAGACTCATTAACATTATTGCACATTTTAATATTATTTATCTTACGACACGTGAAAAAGGTTGCTATCGAATAATTTATTCGTCACTATATCGTAAATGATTATCTTGAGTAGTCAAAACAGTACGAATTTTTAAAACTACATGTACACCACCATCGGTCGATGGACGAAATATATATCGATCCTATCGTTCGATGTTTTTTAATATATTTCTTTAAATTCGAAATTCTTGCAAAAAGGATTAATTTTGCAAACATATGTACAAAATAACAATAATTACTCGTTTTTTCAATTCTATTAATGATCATCGAATTATTATCGCGTTATAAGTATAAACGATAAATACAAACTAAAGTTGCGATCAATCGAACGAATGGACATAGAACGAAGATGCAGCGAATAATTATTTCCTTCTTACCATTTTGACTTCAAACGTAATACTCGATTTCCAAAATTCTACGATATCTTCTTATTTTTAAAAGAAATACGATTAACAAAAGATTCGACGATATATCTCGATGAATCAACCTACATCGCAAATAATAGAATATTATGTAGAACCGTTTGTCTTTGGCAGTATCTCGTTTCTGTGGGGAATCCCCGCTAAGTGGTCAATGGCTTCAGGCACTGCGTAACTTCCCGCGTCGGAGACATTTTCTGCAACCGATGTAATGGACAAATGAAGTGTCCTAATGAAGCGAATACTTGCTCCACCGTATCCTTTGTACGTTCAATTACTTTCTTTGTCCGGAATCACTTCTACGATCACGTTAAGTCGGACAATATATTCAAGGACATCAGCGATTGGTTGAATATCTCGACGTCGATCATTTCCCCTTGGAACTGATCCCGATAACAGTTTGTAAACGAGCCTTCACACAGTACGTTAACCAGCGTCCAGCTTAGTGCCGCCGTCCGCCATTTTTGGCGTTTGTATGGCGTTTACGAGAATTAGATCGGAAAACAGTAATTACCGAAAGTACATCGTCAGAATTTAATCAGGTTTAATCATGTAAGTGAATTTTTTTGTACCATCGTTAAGAGCGTTACGAATTCATTTTATTCTTAGGCTTAACCTTTCAATCGATGTTGCGATCGTTTGTGTTTAGGGCTCGCAGCCGTAAGGATAGCACTGGTAAAAGTGATTCCGAAACTACGGATAAGGAAAATAAGAGAGAAAGAGGTAGAGACAGAGAGCGCAAGAAAAGAGCCGCCTCGTCGTCAAGCAGCGGTAGCAGGTTGACCTTGAATCTGTATAGCCTAAACTGACGATTTTACATATCGGTTATATCAATAACATATGAGAATTTCCATTGATTTAGCTCTTCAGATAGCAGTTCAGGATCGTCTAGCTCCAGCAGCGGCAGCAGCTCGAGATCAAGCTCGTCTTCTAGCAGTTCGTCCAGCAGTTCGGGTAGCTCTTCGGGTAGTTCCAGAGACAGAGGACGCAAGCGTAGCCGTAGCAAAAGTGTTGATGCATCGAGGAGACACGAAAATAAGGAAAAGGAAAGAGAAAAGGAAAGGGAAAGGGAGAGAGATAGGGATAGAGATAGGGAAAGGGATAGAGAGAAAGATAAAAAGAAGAGTAATAACTCTATCGTCGACAAGCCCAAACCTAAAGGAAGATCAAGGTACGACACGTATTAAAACATATGTGGTTCACACGTATGACAATTCTTTGCAGATTCTTTTTACCAACTTTTTATATTCATTCATAATAATTATTAATTAATTTTCATCCTTAGCACGTTGTTGACTTTGCCGTTCGATTAGCGATAAATGTCGAATATTCATTTTTCATTACATTTAAACATTGAAGTATATTAAGAATGTGTAATATACATAGCAGGCTAAGATTATTTGTTTGTTTTACTGGATTAGTTCGTGTTTCTAATTTTATATTGTTTCGTTTTTCTTCCGAGAGAAATGTAAGTGTGATTTTGTAATGATGTCTGCATAGATCGCCATCTCCTCGTCGCAAACGTAGAGAACGTTCTCCGATACCAAGGCCAACAAAAATTCATATTGGACATTTGACAAGAAACGTTACTAAAGAACACATCATGGAAATATTTTCTGCGTACGGTCAAATAAAAATGGTTGATTTTTCAATGGACAAGCTTCATTCAAATCAAGGTCGGGGTTTTGCTTATGTTGAATTCGAGACAGCTGATGAGGCAGAAAATGCAATGAAACATATGGATGGTGGTAAGCATTCAAGTTTATTTTTTTCTTAGATTTTATCTTAAAAAGGCTCGATACTTTTTCGACTACATGAATATATCAATATATTATTCAAAGTATAATATTTTCCCTCCAAAGTTATTACTTTTCATCACTTTTTTGGCAAACGTTGAATTTTCCGACGACAGAACTATCCAGATTTGAGCACAGGTGGTTATCGCTTAGAGCCAAGTTCGGAGAATACACACAACAGTACGCAATACTTTCCGGCGATTCGATGCTACAGATGGTCGTTTTTGTATCGAATAATAATAGATCGAATTTGTCCGACTCGTATTTTCTATTTTATCAGGTCAAATAGATGGTCAGGAAATTACGGCTGCACCGGTGTTATTACCAAAACCGAGACCTTTGCCCATGCGCAGAATGTCGCCCACCATGGGCAGAAGAGTTCCTCCTCGATGGGGTGGTGGTGGTAGGAATACGCCACCGCGATATCGGAGACGTTCGCCACCGATGAATCGACGCAGAAGTCCGCGTCCACCGCGTCGTAGACCAAGGAGTCGTTCACGCAGCCCACCGAATAACCCACGACATCGACATCGTCGATACACAAGATCAAGTTCTAGCAGTTCTCGATAGCAGTTTATTGTATATATAACATTTAAACTGAATTTGACTAAAGATAGATTATCGATTGGTCATATTGATATATTAAGAATGATGTTTGCAATGAATCATGCGTACAGTATTCACATGTATGCATCTGCAATCAAGTAACTTGCACATAACGGAGTGAAGAAAATACTTTGATGTTCTAATAGTAGTAATTTACTATACTGCTTTTGAAATATATTACTTTCTCACGTGGTAAACGTATCTCTTGCACTTGATTGGTACCTGATGACTATTCATGAAGGAACTATTTGAAGTCGTTTATAATAATTATATAAGAAATAGGTTTCTATATCGTATCACATATTTGACGATAGGTAGTTGGAGTTAAAATTTTTACGTTTTTTGTTACTTAAATTATTTAGTCGATTCAATTTTTTCATCCGTTACACGATATATTTTTATAGCATTACGTGGCAGTATTTTTAATTACCGTGATAAGTAGAATATAACAATTTCTTTATTTTTACTCACCATTGTAGCAGCTTTGATATTGTTAAAATTCGATATCAATCATTTTTCTTGGATAAATATCTTTATCGTTAGTCGTTAGAAGTAATTTCATTTACTAAAAAGTATATATCGAAGAGTAATAAAGTTAATAACATTTTTATACTTTAACAAATCAATACGAACATAAGTAAGCTACATTTTTTATGAAATTTAATATGCTAATAGCAATTATTTTCACACGTTTAATAATTCATCCTTATGAACATTCAAATCCGAATATAATTTCTTCCAATTAATAAGCTTATCAAGGATTCTTTATTTTTGTATTTCGTAAATTCCCTATTGAGTTTATAAAGTATACTTCAACAATTTCTGTTTCTATCAAAGAAACATGATTCATAGCTTTAATTTCATTCTGTAATTTTCTATTTCAATTTAACACGAGATTATTT
>JAITYT010000941.1:922960-934395 GCA_025433975.1 Liostenogaster flavolineata | reverse complement strand
TATATATATATATATATATGTATGTATGTATGTATATATATTATCAATGTTTACGCTTGATTTGTTTATAAAAGGTACTGAGGAGGTGTGTGCAAAGTTAAATTGATAAAACGCAAGCATCATAGGAAAATAAAGAATGTAGTTACAAATGGGAATAGTATTATTGTGGCGCGATAAGAAATTATTATTATTTTATCATTTAAATTATTTTGTGTCCACAAGTTCCTAGTTAAATACTCTAGCGAAGATATGCAAAATATCGAGTATTCAAAAGTCAACAGTTATGTGTAACTTTGTTTATTATTAATATAAATTGAAACGATTCGAAATAAAGTAAATTTTATTATTACGTTATTAAATAATAGAAAAATGATTTCTTAAATTTTGTATTTGTGACAAGAGTTTCGTAAAGTTACCGTGAATTTGAGGTTACACCGACGACTTCTGAATTCTCTTTATATCGTGGGATATATTTTAGGATTAATAATGATACTAAACGATACACGATGATTTTGATAGAAACTATGATTATTAGACCCTTTTACAAAGAATCAATTTTAGAAAAAACCTATTCACACAAAATCCTCTTTTATACTTCGCGATATCTACAAAAACAGAAACATTGCATCACATTGCAATTTTGCATCGATGTAAAATATCTACAATTTTTTAATTGCATATTAATTATATAATAATATACACTTTGTGGAGATTTTACAGTATAAACGAAGTTTGAGAGCCTGATTACTCTAGAAAAAATGTTTATAAAGGAATCAGTATTATTGAATATCTATCTCTCTGTGATTCATGGCACGCTTTTTTCTTTTTATAGAGAGAAGGAATATTGTAAATTTGCTCTCCAATGACATAAGAATGCATATGGCTAAGAAATTGTGCAACAAATAAAATACAAGGGTGAAACCATAATTCCGTTTATAACTTATAAAAACAGGATTAAATGTCGTTTGATTAAAGCACTTTGGCACGGACAAACTGCTTTTATACTGATTCCGCATCGATCCTTGTATCGATCCTGTGATTCCTGAAATCACGGAAATATACATTGTTAGCTCCGTATATAATACCTGTATATTGATTTTTTGGTGATTTTTAAGGTTACTTTGATTTACATTTTTTCATCTATCTCTTTGCTCGTTATAAATTACAATGGGACGAGTTCACTATTTACGAACCATTTTTTTTTTATATATCACAGGAAAACATGGAAGTGCTGTTCTAATAAGCATGCAATTTAAAAAAAGCCAGTTTGTGATTGCCGAAAGCCAAATATACAATGTTTGTTGCTCTTTCCATTTTCTAATTCTTCTAAATGTACAAATTAAATTCTACGAAAAAAGTATCTTTTTATATACGTAAATATACACACCTTACATACATATATATATAATATTATTATAATAATTATAATAATAATTATAATATATAATATATATATATTATTTATATATGTATATATAAACGTATGTATAATTGTTTATATTATATCGGTTAAATTAGGGCAAATATTTCAACCGTATTTGCATGTCAGTATGAGATTCAAGTTTGAATTGTAATAAATAAATAATTAAATAATTTTCGAATAATGGTAGAGATCTATTTAACTTTTCTCTCCAAACTTAAATTTCTGGTTTTATGTAACATCGCCTCATATTCTACAATAATTATAGTATTACACACGATACTTTTACACGGTACGCATAATCCTCGTAATAATTAAAGTTTATACCGTTATACACAGTCAGATCCCCCGAAACTGCTAAAATCACATAGCGTTAGTAATATTTCTATAACACAACTGTCGTAAGTGCCAATCTCCATGTTCCCGCCTGACATTTTGGATCATCTTCAGTCAGCATTTTTCGACGGTGCCATAATGTTGCGAGAAAGGCATCGTAATTATACAGTCTCGCAAAAGTTCTACGCGCATTATTACTCCTTCCAATAATTATAAATATTATAATTTATGTACAATTTGTTTTAAATAACGCCTCTTCTTCGTTAGCAAAATATCAGCACCAGGCGCCGAACTTTATGGAAATAATCAGAGTGCTGGGCCATCGGTGCGTTCACTTGCAGAAGCCGAGGACGTGGGGAGGATGTATCATCGGGACTGCGAAGCATCCTCTTTTTTATGAATATCCGCGTGCATGAGCGCAGATTCGAGCTGCCGTGCTGGTACTCCAGGACCAGGCCCAGCTCTGTGATGCATATGTAAATTGCTCAATGCACCCGGGCTAGGATCCTTGCTCCTAATTGAATTTACAGGTGGCGGAGGATAACCGGCGTAAAGTTTCGCTCTTTCCTCTTCTTCTGCTCTAAACGCAGCAGCCGCCATTAATGGATTGTAACGCAATTGTTGCAGAGGGTCATATCTATAATCCCTAAAGGGATCTGCCGGCCATGGAGCTCCGGGTTGACCCGTGGGAGCAGATGGCGGTGGAAAGTGTTGCATTGGATGAGCACCGAGGCCCGGAAGTATACTTCTCGGCATGGAATGCGGCGCTGGCATACTATGAGGATGCCTCGTCAGATAAGCATGTGGATGTGGATGATGATATCTTGGATCAGGCAGTGGATTTGGTCCAGGTACCGGGGCGGATGTTGGTCCGGGTCCAGGGCCTGGAGGCCTCGGAAGCATTACGATCTCATCATCTTTACTACGGGGTTCTTCTTTTACTCTTACTTCTCCAGTATCGATCGACGCGGAACCATTCCTGAGAGGTGAACGTTCCCGCCCTACGACCACGTGTTGTCGATTCTGATGAAGCAATCTTTCACGTTCCATCTCGCGTCTTTCCATTTCTCGACGTTCTTTATCGCGTCTTTCTCTTTCGCGTTGTTCGGCTTCTTGTTTCCTTTTTTCTTCTTTTTCTCGCTCTCGTCTCTCCCTTTCGCGCTGCTCTTCCCTTTCTCTCTCTCTTTCCCGTCGTACACGCTCGCGTTCTCGTTCTCGCTCGCGTTCTCTCTCTCTTTCACGCTCGCGCTCACGTTCGCGTTCTTCGAGTTCGGCGCGTCTATCGATCGTTGGTGGTTCCGGCTTTAGACCCCACGACACGGTGGTCGACGGGAAGCCAGTCGACGCACGTTGCAATCTGCGAATTACACGGTTATTAATCGTCAAACTGTGTCGTACTGCGAAGTTGAAAATATTTGAGCCACGCGTAACAACGGGACAAACGTACCCTCTCCATGGATCGTGTACGGAACTTAATCCGCCCAAAGATGACATTTCCCTTGCTGGAGGAAAACTTGAGAGACCAGGGAAGTTTGGATTTGGAGTTCCAAATGTCGACGGATATCTTCCAAACGGTGATATCCCTGTCCCTACGAAGATAACACGAAAATAACATAAAGCGGAATACAGATATAACGTATGGTTAATTGTACGTATAAATGTTCGACGCGTACCTAAATGAGAAGCTGGTGTAGAAAGAAAACTGACAGGATGAGGCGGAGGTGGTGCGGGATGAGCAGGCGGCATGTTGGTAGGAAAAGGTGGTGCCATGGGAGGAGCACCAATTCCCAAACCACTCGCGGGTCCTCCTGGATACAAATGACCAGGTGGTCTTAATAGTTCAGTTTTTGTATTGACGACGCCCCCAGCTTTTGCTTCGGCTTGTTGCTTTTGTTGATGATGATAGATTTCCCAAGCGATTCGCACGTGCATTGCATTCCACTTTCCGCTTTTCTACAAAAAAAAAAAAAGAAAAAAGAATACGACAATGTTAACAACATCTTCCATTAGAAAAATTCTCGTAGCTTAGATATTTCTTACCTTTGGAGCAAATGACGTTAAGTGATTGGGAGGTACAAAAGGTGTCGATGGTGGACCGATTCCAGGATGTAGCATCCCGGTATTAAATCCAGAATATCCAGATAAATTTAGATTTCCACGAAAAAATGGAGACTCGACCCCGCTTAACTTAGGAATATCTTTGTACTATCAAACGAAAGATGACATAAATAATTTAATCGTATTATAAATTATTTACCTATCGATACTTTTAGCTTCGTACGTTATCGAACTTACGATTGGCGGAGAATACAACGTCGTCGTGGCACCTTGCGGAAGAAGCGGTGTCGTATGTTGATGCTGGTGCACGTGCGTATGATTATGCTGATGATGATGCATTTCTGCTCTAAGATACGGCGGTGCACCTAAATTACCGACACCTACGTTTACGTTTCTGTCTTGAGATGCTAAAAATCTATTGTCAAGCTCTCGCCGTAGTAGGTCGGCCTGACCTGCAACATGAGTCACCCCTTCTTTCGGTTAGACCATTTCTTCGAGAGTATTTCGAAATCTTAAATGTTAATCGTTAATCTCAAAGACGACAAAGATAGTAGTTTATAAACTTACTTGTTTGAAAAAGCGATTCGGCGGAAAATGGATTGGGGTTCGTCGTGGGTGGCGGAAGCGAAGGTAATGAAGTATGCGGACTCGCACTGGACACAGGCGGTGGTAGTGGTGCTGCGAACATAGGCGGTGGAAAAGTATGTATTCCTAGTGGTACCGGTGGAGGAGTCGGCCTTGGAACCGAAGTTGCCGTCGCTGGAGACAATTGCGAAGTTGTACTACTACTGTAAATAATAAGGACGAAATCGCGTTAATGATAAAACGATTAGGATAATTAATAGATGTAAAATATTTCATACCTAATCCATCCTTGCGGTTTGGTATAAGCAGGTAGACTAGAATTAGCTGGAGACGACGTGTTTGGCACACTAACGGGAGTAATGCTGCCCCTGCTTAGGCTGCTAACGTTGCTGCTGTAACAATTTTATTATTTTATTATTAAGCAACGATCAGCGACAACAATATCGAATTAAGATACATGCTCGAGTATATAAGAATAAGATCGTACCTGTAACTATCTCTTTCTCGCGTTGGACTATGACCACGTGGAGAATTGTTATTGTTCCTTCCAGATAAACTACAGGCAACCATATCTCTATGAGCGATAGTATTTGCCGTGGTAACTGTATTAGTTATTGTAGACACGCACGTCGTAGTAGCAGCGCTAAGCGGAGTATTACTGTGATTCGTAATATTATTTCCTATAGTCTGCTTACTTATAATAGTACACGGGGAGGCTCTGTTTCCTCTCTGAAAGTACAAAAAAAAACCGCTTACGATCGAAGAAATCTATAACAGCGCGCTATATCGAAAACAGAAAGACAAAGCTCGAATTGTAACTTTATTACGAATTTACGTATATTACGGATAAAACTTACCACGTCCGTACGCGAAGAAGCAGAATGAGAAGGTGAAGGTACCGCAGGCGGAAGGTACGGACTGTGATTCAATGCGGTGTAGGGCGTGTAGAGCGGGGGATACGACGGTTGTGTTTGTGGATAAGCAGCCATGGGTATCGGTGGAGGATAGCTAGTAGTAGCTGCGCCGTTCGATGGTGCCGCAGGAGTGACACCTAAACTGGCTACTGCTGGACTAGTTGTATGACTCGACGAAACGAGGGGCACATTAGGTGGATGTAACGCAGGTATCGCAGTGTGAGGTTGTTGAGACAAAGAAGGCGGTGGCAGCGCAGGAGAAGCTGGTCGTTGTTGAGGAGCTATTGCACGTGGATTTGCAGCCAGTGGACTAGTCATCTGCAACGATCGATGTATACACGATGATTAAAAGTTGTACGAAGAGAGACGACGTGAGCGAGAATACTTACGGGTGGTTGGGATATGTGTGGGGGTAGCGTTGGGCTGGGAGGACTCGGTGCTGTTGGAACTGGTGCGGACGCTGGCACAGGTGGTGGTATAGGCGCCGGCGCATCAGTCGCAGGGTTGGAAATTTGACCACCTGTGTCCGGAGGGGATCCTCCTGCTCCGTTCGCTGGAGGTAACACGTGTGGAGAAGAAGATGGCAACTCGTCTAATGAAAAAGTAATCGTATGATCGCCTATCGGATAGATTGAATGAAAGATCGTGACGGCCGCTCTATGTACTTACATTTACGTGCAAGGGGTGGTGGAGTAGAAGATTCAAAGAGTATCGATTCAGCATCCGAGCCCTGGGAGTAACATAAATTAAAAATAAGATTAGGTACGATCGTTCATTAATTTTAACGTGGCTGAACGTTAAAATTATATAAGATATCGATACCTTATCGTCCTCTCCTTCACTATCACACTAAAACGAGAAAAAAACTTAAAATATTAATATTCATTATGCAGGAACGAGAGGAAAGAAACACGTAAATAAATCAGAACGGATACTCACGATATAACCTTTACCCGAGCTACAATGACTGCTAGCCTGTAAAACACACACACGCATTTATTAGAAGAGAAAACGGAACAACCGGCGAACGTGATTTTGATCGTATCATTACATCGCTGAGATGGTCCCTGGAACTGTCCGCGTCCTGGCAATCCCTTGGTACACCAGACCCATGCAATTGTTCGGACGCTCTGCCACTATCGTCGCTTGTACCTGCATCTAGGCCCTGTCGAAATATTTAATCGTGATTACGGTTCGTCGTGCAACTTACAAGGGGCATCGTATCGTTCTCTCGTTACCTGGTTGAGCGTTGACGGTGTCAATATTGAATTATGCGTATAGTGGTTATGCTTGAAGTGATTTTTGATGTGATGCTCGTTGTGTCTGTTGTTCTGTCCCGTATCCAACTTTGACTTTTCATCCGCTATTGACAGTAAGTTATGCAGCTTCTTCACATTATTTTTACCGGCTAACTTTATTGCACTCTGAAAGCAAAAAGAACATACGTTAAACCTCGATCTGTTTTTCAAAGCTCCTTGTACTTTTTCGTCGACGTCTCTCATTAACCGAGTACTATGTAAAAACGATAAAAGTACACCGCAGCCATCGAAGAATTCGTCTATATCGACGTTCGTTTCATAAAAAAAGATAAAAAAAATAAATAAAAAAGATATTTCAACGTTGAAACAAGACGACAAAATAATTAAGGAAAATATTGAAAAAAGCTAAAGAAAAACTCACGAACGATCATCGTAACTCGCCTATAGGTCGAACTGTCAAATCCTCATCGACGAATCGAAACTTGCTCAAACCCTATCCTCGCGTCACCACGCACGCACGCACGCACGCACGCACGCTCACGCAACAGACACCCGAAAGGTCACAACTAACAATCGGCCGTTAACAACGAGTCCCTTTCCTCGTGACACGTTTGATTTCGCTCTTGGCGCCCAATCATGCCTCGAACGTGGGAACGAATGCGAGACAAAGAGCCCGCCGTGGAATCAATCGTCACGACCGCGATCGGAATCGAAACCAAGACCAGGAACGGAACCGCTACCAGGAGCTGTACCGACCGCGCCGACGACGTCACGACGACGATGCGTACACCCGATGCCTACGCGACCACGAAGACGACGACGTCCGCGCGCCGATTCGTGGAAGTCTGCTGCTGCTGCTGCTGCTGCTGCTGCGGCGGCGGCGGCGGTGGTGGCGGCGGTGCAGTCGAACATCCGCGCGAACGACACCCGACGTGAGCCGCCGTAACGACGCTGTGGACGACGATGCGCGTCGTCGTCACCGAGAGAGCCCTAGTGCGCTAGTGCGCGAGTAGATGACTCCTGGGAGGTTGATCATCGAGGACGAGGACGTGAACGCGAACGAGAACGTGAACGAGAACGAGCACGAGAACAAGAACGAGGAGGACGACGACGATGGAGGAATCGCGCATCGCGGCCACCATTTGCGATCGCGCGAAGAGCAAGGGAGTAGGACGAAGGGGGGCTTTAATAGGCGCGAGCGGAACTTTCACGCTGTTGCGCGCACCGCGGAAAAAAGGTCTCGTAGGTGTGAGTGTGCGTGAGCGCGAGGGAGCGAGAGAGAGAGAGAGAGAAGCACCGAGAGAAACGAAGTAAGAGATAGCTGGGAGGTCGGAGTGGGGGAAGAAAGAGAGAGAGAGCCGAGGAGGGTGGGAGGAGATGGAAAGAGGCGGAGAAAAAGAAGGAAGGAAAGGAAAGGAGGGAGAGACAGGTACGGTAGGAGGAGTGGAGGGGAAAGGAGAGGCCACGACGGGCGCTTTAAATCGCGCCCGATCTGCCAATGCCACGCACGCTCGCGAACGAGTGGCGCACTCTAGTAACGAGTGGCAGGGCCGTGCTCACCGACGGCTGCGTTTGGGTGTTTCGGGGCCCTTTCGTTTATTTCGCCCCTTTTTTTTTGAGAATTTTTTTACGGGCTTACTCTCTGTCGTTCGGACGCGTAAAACGTCAAGTATTTCCTATAGGAATCGATTTGATTCTTTTTTTTTTTAATTACTTTTCATCGAATTTCGTATTTGTCTTCTTTTTTAATTCGTGTTAAGGTATTCGGAAGCGAACGTTTATGGAAATGCGAGGATTTTCGTAACGACCACGACGAATAATAAAGTAAGCATCAGCTTCGACGTTGAAAGTAAGCAAGATCGTAGATTATCGAATATATTCTCGAAAAAAATATCGACTTTCTTCTATGTAAGATCGAGGAGTCGAAGTTGATCCGATAAAATTTTCGATCACGATTGACAAGTAGGTCGATTGGTTTTCGTAAAAGTCAAGATATTTCGTTTAATGACAAATTTCAAGAAGATAACAAAATTCTCGAGGGTTAAAAACGTACGTAAAAAATTCGATATATTTCGTATTGGCGCGTATTGCCAAACTGTCTCTTCTTCTTTTTTTTCGTCGCTAATCCTTTACATCCAATACGTACGGGTACATTTCTCACTCGAAAAGTTCCTTGAATATCGCAATGGTGTCGTACCTTAAAAAGAATAAGAAGAGGGCCGGTGAGAAACGCGACGGCCCTCGGAGCGATTTTAAGGCCCGTGGCCTCGAGGTACGCGAATACGGCTCTGCCGAGTAGAGTCCACGCACACGGTTTCGTCGAGGGCCGTCGTCGGGAGATCGCGAACCCCGGGTTACACTACACACGACGGTGGCCAACCAGCCAGCCACGATTACTACGACGGACGGACGGATGGACGAAAGGCGAGCGGCGCTCTGCGCGTCTTTTTAACGAGCGCCCACCGATACCGAATTATTCCTACGACGCGAACGACCACGACGACGACCACGACGACGAGGATCGAAGTAGAAAAACCGTTCCCTCGCGACTCGTTCTTCTTGCCCCCGGTCTCGTCGTATAGCCACCGTGCACGGGCGTTTTGCAACAAGATGACAGAGGGAGATATTCGCACCACCCGAGCGAGTCTCGTGTGCGCGATGCAGCACGGGAGTCCTCCGTGGTGGGGAGAATACGAAAGAGGCGGGGAGAAAGAAGCAGACGCATGGAGAAAAGAGTACGCGCGCGCGCGCGAGAAAGAGAGAGAGAGAGAAGTAACGGAAGGGATAGGTAAAACCGGGGAGGAGGAAGAGGAGGAAATAGGGACAGGGAGGGGCGAGGAGCAAGGAAGGAAGAAAGAGAAGACATTGACCGAACGAGTAACCGCGCGACAAGGCCTCCTTCGACACTGCGCCTTGCTACCAGCTGGAAGGAAGGAAGGAAGGAAGGAAGGAAGGAAAGAAAGAAAGAAGGAAGAAGACCGAAGATACACGATTCGAGTTCTTCCTCCTCGTCTTCTCTCTCTTTCTCTCTTTTTCGTTCGTTCTTTCTTTCCTTTCTTCGTCAGTTCCTTCGCGACGACACGCACCTACTTTTCTTCCCCCTTCCCCCCTCTTGGACCCTTCTCATCGCGGTTTTCATTTCTCCACTCTGCTCTCTTTACCGCGCCCTCTCATTGGTCCCTTCGCCACTCGTGTCACGGGCGGATACCCGAAAGAAAAGAGGAGGAAAAAGCCACTAGACCTTGCGGAATAAAAAACTACTATCCTACCTACTCGCGAAAGGCAGCCACGCTCTTCCACCTGCGCACCACGTGTGCCAACTGCGAGGTGAAACCCCCTAGGACGTGTATGTATCCCTACTCCGTTGGATTACGCGTGCTCTTTCTATCTTTTTTTTCCTGCTCGCCATTACCTCTCTCTTTCTCTCTCTCGCTCTCTCTTTTACGTTAGAGACGCGCGAATTAATTGAATAAGCCTTGCGCTCGCGCGAACCATTGGCTTCTTGAGAGAGAGAGAGAGAGAGAGAGAGAGAGAGAGAGAGAGAGAGAGAGAGGGAAGATGAAGGGGGAAAAAAAGAAGAAAAAAATGTTTGACCGCGTAAGTCGCTCCCAGCATTCCTTTTTTCTTTTCTCTACTACCTTGACTACTTTTACTACTACTACCACCACCACCACCTGCTTCTCTCGTCTTTGCTAACCACCGTCGCCGTCGCTACTGCCGCCGCCGGACGAGAGTGGAAGAAACTGGTTGGTCTGCTGAGTACGTCGAGTCGCTTTCGCGGTATCGTGCGAATCCGCCTTAGGATTTAGGTGGTATCGCCCCTTAAACCATATACTACCGGTGTCCGCGCACGCACTAAGTCCGCGACACGCTGTTTCCAACTTGAGGTGAAAGAGATAGACCGATTGGACCCGAGAGGAAGAACGGATAAAGAGGGAAAAGAGAGAGAAAGAGAGAGAGACGTGGTAATTCCTTAAGGGAATAAACGTTGCCACATGCGTTACTTCCAGTGTTGTCGGTTTTGAAAAGTACGTTGCAATCGAAATCGCTGAAAATATTGGATTGACGAGAAAATAATTTCAATCTTTCCAAATAGATGGCGTTAAGGGATCCTTTTTTAAAACGACTACCGTTAGTCTGCGTTTTATCACCTTTAGGGATGGGTTAAATTGCTAAACTTGGATATTTTTGTATTTCTCTACGTTTTGAGTTGAGAATTTTTAATATCTGTACGTATTACGTAGTCAATGGACTCTTTAGTGAGCACACGATTGGTAAATGAAGAAAGAACCATTCCGACAGTTCGCGACTGTGATGAATTTCGACAATCGCGTGACATGACTCTGTCATACGAACCACGAAGTTATCAAAAAAATGGCAAAAGATCGTCGAAGAAAATAGAAAATATGTAATTGATCATAGAAGTTCGTAAAAGCTGAGTTTTATGTGGACGCTAAAAACCGAAATTATTTTCTTGCCGACCCAATACAGGCTTATTCTTACTTCTTTTGTATCATTTTTTTTTTAGATCGTACTTTCGTCGAAGCTGTTACCAGGAACGTTCGCCAAACTCTTCGCTGTAAACGCCGAATATTGATTTAGGGGAAGAACCGATGTAGAAGAACCGGAAAAGTTCGAGTGGGTTTCGGAACGCGTGAAATTGAAAAATCGACCAACGAAGTCAAGTTACTATCGGACTTCGAAACTTCTCGAATAATAGAACGCGGTATTGAATTGATCGAGCGTCGCGTTGAAAGTTACCCTAAATAGAATACATTCGATATGTTCGTCCGTGTCTCTTTTAAGCCTACTTGCACCAACGTCGAACTAATGCGCGCTATTCACTGGTACTACGTGATTCGA